>RJWM01044977.1:0-13006 GCA_004363535.1 Dasyprocta punctata | reverse complement strand
GATTTCAGAGACAACTGAGGAAACAGCCCTGATGTTTTAGGCATTAAGCATTTTTAATAAAGTTATAATGGTTATGAAAAAACTCTGATGTTTTGGAAGCATATTTTGAAGAGATGTGACAATCAATTACAAGATGTGATTATAAGTTAAAGAATCCAGTAATGTGTGGGAAGAGCACTGAAACAAGAATAGCTACAAAGCAATCAACAATGACCCAAGATCTGAGAAAAGTTCATCGCTCCTCCTCATACTCCTTTCCATTTGTGCATATTTGAGAAAATATTCATTAGAAAGAATATATCCTTGTACCAATTTTATGTTAAGAGAAATAGGTTTTAAAGGCATGAGATAACTTCTAGTTTTAAGCACATATATCAAAACAGAAACCATACACTTTATCATGAGACAATTATACTTCATTAAAGCTACCTTCAAATCAAAGCTAATACTCAAAACTTGCCATTTCCTAATTGTTTTACTTTTATACATATCCATCCTTGAAGTTATTTGTGGCTACTGTAACAATATGTAACTACTGTATCAATATGGTGAGAATAAAATATGTGTGTTACATATCTCTTCCCAACTTCATGTTCAATGATATTATTTTGGCAGTTTGGAACTGACTATGATGGGAACATCTTACCAATGTAAACTGAAAAATACAAAACTCAGGGCTTGCTTGCTATTAAATGACTAGAATTTTAAAAAAAGGTAGAGAGTACGTTAATACTGACAATGCTTAAAGTATGTACTATGATTGTTAACTGTGAACAGATTTAAAAGTTGAGAAAATAATTTTCCATTTCCTAAAGAGGTCCATAGCGCTGCTATGGACTGAGTGAGGCTCCAACACATATCTTTGTTTTATGTGTCTATTTGTTAATAAAAAAGAACAGGACCAACATTCATTTGAACATAGCAAAGGATATTAATATTTTTTTCAAAGAGGCTAAACAGGCAGCAAATAAATATACAAAACTATGCTCAAAACTACGAAACATCAGAAAATACAATGAAAATTACACTGATATACTACCATTTACCTACTGTAAATAGTTAAAGTTAAACAAACCACACCATGAATGTGGAGAAACAACCAGGCATGGTGGCACATGCCTGTAATCTCAGCACTCAGGAGGCTGAGGTAAGAGAATTGCTGTGAGCCTGAGGTCAGCCTGGGCTACATGATGAATTAAAGGTAGCCTGAACTATATAGCAAGACTCTGTCTCAAAAACAAAAAGTGGAGACACAGAAATGTTGATAAAAAGGTATGATCTAAAACTATGGTGGATGTTCATTTTTTTTAAATTATTAAAGTAAATGACATATTGTTATTGTCAGAAACTAGCAAGAATGATAGGATGTGTTTGAAGAGAGGGGAGTATTTTGAGGGGAGTTAACTGCAATGTGCCTTTTACTATAACAATTTAAACACTGTAGTTTTTATCAGCTATTGAATACTGTTCATGGGAATGCCATAAATTTAGATGTGTTTCACAGTTTCTTAAAAAGTGAAACATTCACATAAGACAATGTACTGGAACAGGAGAAATAAAACTACATATATCTTTAGTTGTTAATAATACAAAATAGCAAAAAGCAAGCCAACTGTCCATTAATAACTGGATAGTGGTACATTGATAGAATTAAATACTACTCAATAAAAAAAAACTGGTGAACTAACATAAGCAGTAGTGATGAATTTCAAAATCATCATGTAGTATGAGAAAACTATCCAAGGAGTCAATATTTTATAATTTCACACATGGACTACCCTCTTGTGAATGAAAACTACTGAACACTTGCAAACCCGGGAAAACAGGGAGACATTCTAACAAGGCAAGAGGTAAATCACAAGACATGTTTGTGATCATTCTTATAATGGGTTCATGAGTTTTTGTCACAACTTCTCAAATGTCATGCCACAAACAGATTATACATGTCATTTGTACATCAGTAACCTGCATAAAAATTATTAAAAATGAAAACTCCATAAATTATTTTCTCAAAACCAGAAGGCAGAGTAACCTCATGTTGAAAACAAAACACTCTTTCCTCATACATGGGGAAGGGCAGCCCCAATCCAATGTGGAAATACTGGCAAACAATGAACACTGTTGTAACAGCACACTGGCTGGATCTCAAAAGCTACTTTCCAGGGCAAGATCACCATAATCTCCATCCCCTTTGGCCCCTCTACATCAGTGGACTTTGGGTAAATAACTAAAAAAGACAAGAACCCACAAAACTTTTAACATCTGACAATGACTTCGGTGATTGGACGTACACAGACCTCTAGGTCTTGGCAATACTCACTGACTGTAACTGGAAGACTTGTGGACGCACTTTCACAAGAGACATTTCACTTGGTTTGCTGCAGGCTTCCCTGAGCAGTATTTCTGTAACAATTATGCTTTATATCTGGCTGTGGCCATCCCGAAAGCGACAAAAAAGTATGGGTTGATTGACATCAGGAAATACAGCTTTCTGTACAACACTGTGAGGAACTTCTTCTTTGCATGCTGAGCATTGTAAGACATTCTTTAGGAACAATGGAGTTAATTCATCCTACTCCCACAAGCAGAGGAACTTTCCACAACAGAGGAATCTCCTGGTATGACTTCTAGTCTCGCAGAAAAGTGTAGGCATTCAAGCCACAAATTTGGACAGTGGAATCCTTGCATGTTCCCTATATTGTCTTGGACAGCAATGCAAACTTGAGCAAAACCAGAATGAAAACTACTTTATAGTTTTTCTGTCCCTATAGGAAGGCACAAAAGTCGAGACACCCATAAACACTGTCCATCCTTTCATACAAACAACACACAGTCTGCTTTACAGCCTTCTTTCATGATAAACTAAACCCTAACATTAAAGGTAGCTTTAACAGTAAGGCATTTATTACTGCACAAACCAGAGAAATATGGGGCATGCAGTTACCAATTGGTGAATGGAAAGCTGGAAAAACTAACTTTTCATGTGAGACTGATAAAACTTTTTGGAAAAGAAGTTAGGTCATTTCTAGAAGCCATCAGCAGAGCAGTCTGGATCCTACTGGTTAAAATTTGATTGGATGTACTTTAGCCAGAAGAGGGACCAAACTCTCCCTAAAGTACCAGGATGTTCAAGACTACCTCCAGAAAATAAGCACACATCTGGTTTTCCTTAGGATGCTGGGGGTGACTTATGCAACGTGCAAGGAAGCAGAGGAACTTGGCTTCTTCCAGAGAAACTGAGAGTGATAAAACTGATAATATCCATGGTCCATTTAGAATGAGCAAATCAGGTCCTAGAAACCTCCCCTGTGCTTAGAATTCATGGGGAATCTCACTTCTATAGTTGATGGAACATGAGACACATACTCAAGCAAGTGGTTTACTCCAATGGCCCTCTTTTGACCTAATACTGAAAAAAGAGATTTCCTACAAGTCTAAGGGTGCTCCTAAGTGTAGGTTTGCAAAAGCTAAATACAACAGCTAAATATGTTAGGTGTTGGGCTGAAGACTTCTCTATATTACAGTTATCATGAGGTCCCTACACACTGTGACATTTTTGGTGCTGAATGAGACTAGAGCACTGGCTAAAGGAATTTCCATGTGTTACACTCATAAAGTCTTTCTCCAGTGTGGACTACTGGTGCTGAACGAGCCCAGACTTTTGACTGAGATTTTTCACAATGCCCACACTCATAGGGCCTTGCTCCAGTATGAATTCCCTGGTGCTGGATAAGAATGGAGCTTTGACTAAAGTATTTTCCACATTCACCACACTTAAAGGGCCTTTCTCCAGTGAGTAGCTTTTTGGCTAAAGGATTTCTCACACTGGCCACACCCATAAGGCTTTACTCTGGTGTGAATTCTTTGATGTTGGTTAAGAATCTCACTTTGACTAAAAGAATTTCCACATTCAGTACACTTGCATGGTCTTTCTCCAGTGTGAACTCTCTGGTGTTTAACAAGGTAGCTTTTTGGCTAAAGGACTTCCCACACTGGTTGCACTCATAAGGCCTTGCTCCAGTATGAATTTTCTGGTGGTCAACAAGGCTGGAAATTTGTCTAAATAATTTTCCACATTCGATGCATTCATAAGGTCTTTCTCCACTGTGGATTTTCCAATGATCATTCAGGTGAGAGGTTTGGCTAAAGAATTTCCCACATTCACTGCACTCCCAAGGCCTTTCTCCAGTGTGGACTCTTTGATGCTGATCTAAGCGAGTACATTCCACGGAAGGCTTTCCCACATTTGCGGCACTCATAAAGCTTTTTTCCACTGGAGGATCTTGAGTGGTGGACGACAGTGTGTCTGTGGGTAGATTTCCCACATTCTCCTAACTTAAGACTTATATGGCTATGAATGTCCTTTCCACCTTCCATGACTGTGTTGGGCTTCTTACTGCTGGAAAAGACCAGGGATTTGAGAAAGCTCAACATGACTTGGAGATCCTTCTCAACCTCACAATTGGGAAGAGTTTTCCTGACATGTGGAATAGGCACCATTTCAAATATGAGATACTGTCAATGTCCCTCTTTGAGGATTTCTTTGCAGTGTGATGGTTTTTGTTGTGAAGCATTATACATGTCTGTGCCAACAGATCAGCCAGGTGCAAAATGCCTGGCAGAACCTGGACACACTGTTCACAAAGACAAGTCCATAACACATTCTCTTAAGAATGATTCTATGATTTTATTGAGGGTAAGGGAGCTAAAGGCAGGTTGGAAAAGCGGCTGTATGGCAATAACAGATTCCTAAAATTCACAGAATTGGGGAGACCTTGCCGTCTGAAGGACACAAGATGGAATAGACCACAGGGCCTTCAACTTACTACTCTGCCAACAGTATTAAACTTCTGTGACACTGTGCCTATACAGTTATCCTAGAGCAGCCTCAAAACTCCCAGAACTCATCAAACAGCTTTCAGCAGGACTCTGCCTGCTGGTGACAAGCACACGCCATGCGCAGTAGGTTGGTTGCATCCAAGCCCAGGAATATCTAATTGAAACTGAGCACCAAGTGTTCAGGTTTATCCAAGGATATGTATATGCTTCACCACACATTATGTGTGAAGCTGTGCTAGAAAACATTGAAGAGGGAGTACCACAGAAGAACAGGTGATAAATGGAGACCAGAAAGATAGGACGCCAAGAGCTAGAAGTCAAAGTTTACAGGATAAACCAGAAAGGTGTTACATGTGGTAAACAAAATGTAAAAATAAGGTTTCACTGGGTACACCTGCATCTAAACAGTAAGGGACACAGGGAGGTTTCGTTTTATGATTTGAAAACTGCCCGGATGTTGTAGCTCCCTCTATTTGCTATTTCCCAGGCCCAGGCTGCCCCTGAAACCACGTTCACTCTCTGAAAGAATGAGGCTTCTCCCCATACCCTAAGCAGTGCCACTATATGGGACCTGCATGAAGCAGAGGAATGAAAAGATAAAACAAGTGGTCAGTATGGATAAAAAACATTCAGAACACAATAGATCACAGGAAAGAAACCATTATACTTAAAAAGCAAAAAAGGATTATGATAAGAATATCATGTAAGTGTGGACCAAGATAATGTTTGTAATCTTGTCACAGGCAAGCACAACATGTCAGCTAGCAGAAAGGGAAACTTGTGATATAAGGCACCATGATGGTGGATTCTGCAATTCCTTAGACAGGAACAGGGAAAGAAAGATGAGATCCATTTGTCTGACTGCGAATGCCCAATTCCCACACCTGGGTATCTCTGCAGACATGAGGCAGCAGATGTGAGGGCAGGCAGCTCAGGAACTGCGTTCCTAGGAGTGTTGCACACTCAGTGCTGCCACACACGGCACATGTGCTACAGAAGTAGAGAAGTTAAGAGTCACCCAACCTCTGGCTCTGGGGAGGATGAACCTGCCTTTGGGGAGAATCAGGACAGAAGCTATGGTGAGTGCAAAAGCCTTACCCAGTGTCCTTGTAAGTACGAAGTTCTGCAGCATCATACTGAGGCACAGGAGCATCTGAGGCTCATCAAGAAGTCTCCATTCTTCCTGAGAGAAGTAAATGGCCACATCCTCAAAGGTCACACAGCCCTATTATAATGGAGACAGGTCACTCCACAATCCATCCCTCTGTGAGGATCCCAAGTTCGTTTACCTACTCATCCATTCTCTGTGTTTCTCCTGCTTGTATTCCCATATACAAGGAATATCAAGCCCTGATGCCACTGATAGCCCCTCTCATAGCTGTCCCATAGTTACTGCATTCTACAATAACACAAACAGGCAGGTGGGCAGAAAGACACCATCTACATTCTGGATTTGACATGTAAGGCTGTACCTCTCTTGTCAGACAGTTCCCAGGAGTCTTCCATACAATGCCTCTGAGATAAAACCAAATGTTGGGTTCTTCACCATTATGTCCTCAGTGCCAGAGGCCTGGGTCCTTCTCTCTTCACATTCCTTTTCTATGTGAATGTCACTCTCTGGACCATATACCCATACAGTTTCCCTTCCACAGGCACCTCCAAGCCGCTGCTCCATACTTTATTCATCTTCCTGTCCTCACTGCTGTCTTAGTACATGGCATCCAGAGAATCACTGGCAAATTCAAACGGAATCCAATAGTATCCCAGACCTCCAATGGTCCTCGATGCCATAGGCAGCCCAAGATTCTACTCTGAAGGACTTCCTAATTCTGTTTCTTGCTTCAATTTCAGCTACCAGGATGACCTGTGGATCTGACACTTCTTATACTCTGCTTCTGGAGATCTTGATGCTTTCTCATTAGTCACAACCTTCTCTTGCCTCTTAAACCTCATTCATATCTAGTTGCTCTCTTCCCCAGATCTAGTGACAGTCATGCAAGAACACCTGTGCCCCTAAACTTATCCATCCACTTAACTGAAACACCTAGGATCACAACAAAATCCAGGTGAGTCGGTAGCATGATGACTAGCCACTACTCCAGGTACCTTAAGTTAGTTTGGGTTGCCGTAACAAAAATGAAACACTAGTGGCTTATCAACAACAGAAACATTCTTCTTACAGATTAGAGACTGTAAATCATAGGTTAGAGTACTATTATAGTCAGGTTCTGGTGAGGGGTCTTTTCCAGGTTGTTGACTAGTGGCTTTCCCTTGTATCTTCACATAGTGGGAATAGCATAAACTAGTTCCCCGGCCTCTTCTCACAAGGGCTCACCAGCCCTACAAGGGCTCAATCCTCAAGACCTAATTATCTCTCAAATACTACTTAATACTACTGTACCAAGATTACAATTCCAAAATTTTGGGAGAGAATAAAAACATTCAGTACTGGCCTTAGTGTCATCTTCTGTCTCTGTGATTGCTTTATGCCCTTTATGCCTCAGAATCCTTGGCCATTAGCCAGTTAATCCTCTGGCCCATACCCTTCCTGTGGCCTTTTCTCTCCCACTTTGTTTGTGATGTTCACCACTTGTACCCAGATAGTGTACAAAACCCAGACATAGCCTCACCTTCCCTTTCCTAGGCTAACACCGTTGCCACCATGATGAATATAATTATTATAACACGTAACTAGATTCTGTGCCCAACACTGACCAGCAGTGTTTAGATGTCTCCATCTTAAACTATTTCAGAAATGCCAGACCCATGTGGCCAGCCATCACCTGACATATCCACAAAGAACACATTGAAACTTCTTAGATAGATGGTAACTAAAAGCAAAATTGATATCACCAATGAAAATTAACTTTACTACCAACTTTAACTTTCAGTTGATCAAGATTCCATTCCTCCAGATACTAAACCTAAAAAGCTTGGAGAAATGTTTTACTATTATGTTTCTGTCTCAGCCTCAAAATCTTAAGTATCCAGGCATCCCTAATTAAAAATCAATCCAGAATTCTACCAATTATTCCATCTCCACAACCACCATACTGATCCAGCCCTGTCAATACTCACCTGAACTATTCTAGCAGCTTTCTCTCTAGTGTTCCTATTGTCTCCCTCACAGAAACAGGGCTCTCAATGCTAACGAGACTAGCAAGAGATCAACCTGCTTCTCTAAATTTCCCAGCGCTTCCATCACCTCCAGAATAGACTGTTTCTGAGGATCAGAATCCTGCCACGCCTTCAGTTCCCCCAAGATAGAAAGGAGACTTGGTGTCCCATGAACCAGCATTGCCTCGCAATCAAGCACTTACTTATGTCTGATACAATTTTCTTGTACATTTCATCCCACTGTCTGCCATCAAAAGGGACTATTTCAAACAACCCCTAAATTAGGATCAGAACCTTTTTCTCAGGTTTGTTAAGGATCTCTGGTGCAAAGAGCGGGGAAGTGTCAAGAGATGACATCCACAACATCCCCAGGGTAGAGGCAGAACCAGCGAGGGCATGAGACATCCTCCACTGACCTGTGAGAAGTCCATTTGCACTTCCGCAGTAATGGAAACCTGTGGAAAAAGAGAGGTCATGACAGGCGATTGCTGCAGGGCTCTGGTTCCTTGTTCTGTCACACAGGCTGAAGCGAGGTACCTGGGGATGCTGACATTATATCTCTGTCTCAGTATCGAGTCCTCAGGGCCATGATCAGCTGGGGGGAGAGGGTGCTTAAAAAGGACTCAACTTTTTCAGTGCTGCAATATTATCATTTGCCTTCCTAACAGCGAGGAGCTTTTTGGAGAAAATTTGAAAAGGTCAGCTCAGACCATGTAAACCCATTGCGTGCAACCATGGCTCCTGGTGCCATTAATATGTCACCTTGTCATTGTGGGCATGAAGGTCCCAGGCTCAATTGCCCACTGAGAATTTCCACATGCCAGGGCCTCAGGCTGCCTCATTCACTATACTGGAGCACAGTTATAATGTAGAAACACATTAATGAGATGGTAAACTTACAGATATCTCATGACCAATTAGAGGCCTCTGACGGGTTGCTGTTCTGCTGTGTCTGCTAAATTCAGTTGACCCCGACAGTGTTCACAGTCCGGCTGCAGATAAGCAATTTAGAAGTAATTGTCTATACCTTAAGGCACACTGGGTTGATCTGTGCTCATTCAGTAAAGGCCATCTCTCCAGAACATTTCTATGTCATGGTAATGCCATTTCTATATTATGCTAATACCCTTAACTGTGTTCATTTAGTAGAGGCCCTCTCTCTGGAATACTTCCGTATTATGGTAATGCCTTTAGCTTGTGTTCATTCAGTAAGAGCCCCTTCCCCTGGTTCCTGGAGTGTTTCTATTGTTTCAAGACTAGCCTGTCTGTCAATATATGATTCAAGGTATGTAACCATTCATGTAACATTTGGTCACTTGCTTTGTACCTCCCACTTCTACTTCTATATAGACTAAACTCCTTCCTGATTCAGGGTGGTTGGTAGGGAAGAACTATCCCTGCAACAGTCCACTGGTGTGAAATCCAACAGTTCCGCTGGTGTAAAGATTAAATGACACTTTCTTATCTCCTCTGTACAAAGAGTCCTCCTTTTGGCTTGGTTTGGGTTGACTTGGCTTGGGAAATTTCTGGTAACACCTACACCCCATCTCACTATGAACAGGAATTCAGCTACAAACCATGGTATTCAGACATCTGTCTGAAGAGACCTAAGCAGACCAGCCCTGGAGGGCTGTAGGACTAGAGTGACTGGAAGGCAGGCAGGGTGAAGGAGGCCGTGCTTGCAGGAGCCACGCCCCTACGCGTGACTACAGCCCACGGACTGTGTGAGACCCCAGCGGGACAAAGGAGCCAGAGCTGCCCCTCGGACCAGCTACTGGGGTCACTCAGGGAGGCAACACTGCCCAGGCTGCTTCCACTCTAGTCACCTCCCTCCAGACACACTGCTCTCCGTTCGGATGGCTCAAAAGCGGCCACAGGCAACGGGCTGGAAGTCCCACCGGCCCTTGCCATCAACACGGAAGCACACTGCCTGGAAGGCTCATTGGCTCAGTGTCATTCCCGCGGCATTCTAGGTAGCATAGTTCCCACTGGGCTGTGCGGTGGACTGGAAGCCACGGGTCAGGCTCACCGGAAACGGCCGAGGCCCGGGAAATGGTGTTGCCCTCCAGGGCAAGTTCCTGTCGGGTAGCACCTATAGCATAGAGTGGATGCTGTAGCGCCCCTTTCTCCTAATCCTTTCTGAGGGCCTCTTGGGCTAAGGGTCTTGAACCAGCTTGTTGTTTTCCTACTTAGTCTGTCGGGCCCAGCAAGGTGGCTCTTGAGGTTGGATGAGGACTCTAGGGAGGACCTGAAGGCACCACGTGACTCGACCATGGGCGGGACAGGTGTGGCTTATCTGAGAGACACAAACTTCTCAGATAATTAAGGGAGAACACCTGACCTACGACTTCCGAGGGGCTGGAGTATTTTTCAGAAACAGTGCTCCACAAACTACCCTAAGGAGTATTGGCCAGAGACTGAAAGGCGAACATTACTTCATTTTAATACCAAAATATCCATTTGGGGAAGACTTAAAACTTCATTTCCACGTCATGGGAAGAATGAAGGAATATTCTGAGAGACAGCACCACTACAGAGTCATCCCCAACAATTCATGTGATGAAATCTTTCCCTCTCTTAAATACGCATTTGTCACCAGCTTATAATAGGCTCACTGACTCCCATAGCAGAAAAAGAATTTCCAGGAAGTGCTAGAAAGATACTAGTAAAGTTTATTAAGCAAAGGCAGAGAGTACAGTACACACTCATGAAGGGTGTGTGAGCACTCAAAGATGTGTTACAAACAGTAGTGGGACACATTTGAATGCTGTCTTAAGACAGATGATCTAGGATGTGTCTTCTGTCAGGAGACAGTACAAGCCATCTGTATGTGCTCAGAGTCAAAATACTGAAGTTGAGATATGCTGTTGCCAGTGCAGCTGCTTTTTGAGCTGGCGTAAAGGGCAATTTTCGGTGAAAAGGGCTGGTCTAGTGCCTAGGAATTTACAGGTTATTGTAAAAACACCTTTAGGGATTTAACTATTCTCTGTCAGGACAGAAGGGGGAGGGGAGTGGGTCAAAAGCCAAGGTGGCCTCCAAAGGCAGAGAAAATTTTGTCTTGAAGCTGCAGGGGTTCTGTATGCCTCACTTCTCCACATATCAGATTGTCTTCCCATGTTTGGAAATTTTTCTGCTATTATTTCTGTAAATAGTCTTCACAGGTCATTCCTGTTGATCCCTGCTTTTTCACTGATACCTATCAATCTTATATTGTTTCTCTTTGCATCATCTTGCAGCTGTTGAATTGTTGTTTCCTGATTCCTTGTTATTTTTAAGAGATCTTTTCTTTCATGATTATAAGCTTCCATGCTGTCTTCAAGGTCTGAGAGTGTATCTTCAGTTTCGTTTAAGTGGTTTTGCCAACTTTCAATGGAATCTTTAATTTCCTGAATATCCCTTTGAATCTGTTTCATGCATTGTCTTACATTGTTCATCCAAAGTTTCCCTCATTTTCTTATGTTATTCTATTTTTTAATCTTGATCTTGTTTAGATACACACAGCATTTCTTTCATAATGTTTGTCATTTTATTTTTTAGCTGAGAGATTATTTCTGATCTGATTTCCTCTATACCTTCATGGAGTTGTTTCTTTACATCAGTTGCTATCATTTTGGAAAGTTCAGTTGTGCAATTTCCAGTGTCTCCCATTTCAGTGTCTCTTGGGTTTGTTCTCAGTGGGCTGGAGGACTGAGACTGCATCTTGTTCTTTTGTTTTGTTTGTTTGTTTTGTTTGTTTCCTCTGGGACCTACGTGGCTGGTCAGGTAGCCTCCTGATGGATTGCACTGGGTAGAGCTTCAATCCTCTGATATCCCCGTGGCTAGCTGCCCTGAAACTATGGCACTGGAGCCTCGTGCTCTGTGGCCTGTGAGGCTGGCCATGTGTTCCCCTGATGTACTTTGTTGGGTTCCTCTGGGACGCTGGGCTGGGCAGAGCTTGTATTCTCCTTGCAGCTAACAGGGACACACCCCCAGAGCATGTCACCGGGGTCTAGATCCTGGTGGAGTGGAGTTCAGAACCTCCACAACTGAGGTGGCTAGCAGAGATGCACCCCCAGGGTGTGGTGCTGGGGCCTTACATCTGGCTGTGTGAACTTCAGAACCTCTGGGACCCGGCTGGCTTAGCGAAGTGTACCTCCAGACTGTGGCACCACTGGGATCTTGCATCTGGCTGCAAAGAGTTCAGAGACTCTGGAGCACAGGGCTAGCCAGAGCGCACCCCTGGCGTATGGTGCTGGGGCCTTGTTACTGGCTGGGTGGAGTTCAGAACTTCCAGGACCTGCTGTGTGGCTAAGTGGGCTGCACCCTGAACTATGGTGCTGGGGCCTTGTGGTCTGATGGGTGGAGCTCAAATTTTCCAAGACCCTTTGGCTATGCTGGTCACTGCCTGAGGAGCAGCTCTGGGGCTCTGGGCTGGGCTGGGCTTGGTACCTGTGTCCTGTGAGGCTAACCGGGTGTTCCCCTGATGGATTTTGCTGAGATGCTGGGCTGGGCAGAGCTCAGATCCTCTGTGCAGCTAGAGAGGATGCACTCCTGGATTGTGGCCCCAGGGCCTATACACCTGGCTAGGTGGAGTTCAGATCCTCTGGGACCTGGAAAGGTAGGTAGAGTGCACCCCCACAAGTGTGGCACCTCCAGGACTTTGTGTCTTGCCGCGACCCATGCAGCTCCTAAGGTTCTTGGGGTGAAGGACAGCAAGAGGATGGGAAAATTAAGACTGAGACAAAGCTGGAGTCAGGTGGACACCTTATCCTCCTGATGGGAGGAAAGGAAGTACTCAATCAATGTTGCAGGTTTATTTATATACAGGCAAGGATGATGTCAATTTCAGCCCCTCTGCCCAGCAATCCAGGCCTAGATTGTTTAGGAGCCTCCTGTTTTGCTGGGCTGTGGGAGTGTTTTTCACGTGGTTGACCCAGGTGCTCTTTGTTACCTTGGTAAGTTCACGTATGGGTCATTTTCCAGCTTCAACGGCTCCCTACAGTGTCTGGTTGCAAGTTCAGAGCCTCTGGAGTGTGGGGCTAGCCAGAGCGCACCCCCAGTGTATGGTGCC
>RJWM01044976.1:0-13007 GCA_004363535.1 Dasyprocta punctata | reverse complement strand
TTTTAAGAGTAAATAATGTTCTCTAAACCCTTAACATGTTAGCATATTTATTAGGAAAAGGAAACACAGGTGTTAGCTCTCCTCTTTTAATGTTAACTTTCAGTGTAACAATTTCTTCTAATTTCTTGCATTTCCCATCTTGTGTATTGTTGTTTATTAAGCAAAGTTCACCTGATGATGAGGTATTCTTCTTTTGTTTCTCAGAATTCTCCTTTACTCTTTTCTTAAGTCATGGATTTGCAACCCATATACTTCTATCCATGTCAAACTAGACCAAGAAACTAAATCAATACTTCTATTTAATTTCTATGATATTTACAAAACTTGACTTCTTTCCAAAAGTTTGTCTCTATCCTTTCTGTGCATTCTCAGTCAATACACTTTTACTAACTATTCTAAGTGCTAGAGAATTATCATCCTATCACATTATTATCTCTTCTAAGGAAAATCTTTTCAAAATTACTACTCTGCCAAACAGAATTAGTCACTGAATAAACTCGAATTTTGCCTCAGGAAAAATGTATAGGAGGAAAAATAGTTTCAAGTGTAGTTCCATCATACCTAATTGATTTGAATTTTTATCCAGCTTCTATCAGATATTCAACTGTGATCAACATCTTGTCACCATTTTGAAGCTTTCTAATACCAGGAAAGTAATACTATGCTGACCAGAGATTGTGATCTTCTCATCAAGCTACTTCCTGGGAAGAACATGTAGGCATGAGCTCAGAATTTCTCAAAGTATCTGAATCAGTGCAACTATGGAGGAGAGGTTTGCATAGTGTTTTGAAACAGTGAAATGATGTTACATAGGTCCAGATCTGGACACAAACAATGCTCCCCAAGTAGAACCAATCTGATAGGCTGATTCAAGCCACCTGGGAAGGGTCTAGAACATTTCAAGTGATCTGTACCATGTTATTTAGGACGTATTGCCACCAGTTCTAGAAGGGTAGATATCAGAGCAGTTCTTAGGAAATTTCATAAAAGACACTCAGTCAGGTAAGACTTCCTTAGTGTTTTAGTTACCTTTCACTCATTGCTGAGACAGAATACCTGACGCCCAAAATTAAGGAAGGAAAGGTTTATTTCTTACAATCGGAGGTTTCAGTTCATATTTAGTTGGCTCCAATGCAGCATGGCATGGCGGTGCAGCCATTCATGACAGCTGCCAAACAGCAAGGCAAACAGGCAAACAGGCGAGCAAGAGCAAAAGATACACCTTTCTCTTGCCCTTACACTGTATGTTGGCTCCAACCCTGGGCGGGTACAGCACTCACATTGCCAATACCAGCACTAGACAACAAACAAATCACAAATGCCAGACTTAGCCCCGTCCAAATTACATTAGGCCTTGGACGGGACACAGGATCAAACCAATACACTTAGGTTCAGGGCAAAGGCAGGAGTAAATCAGCTTGTTCCAATGCAAAGGAGATCAAATTAATTTTACTCACCCTGTGCTCTTTCTTCTTTTATTCTTCTATTATCCATAAGTCAATGTATTTGGATGTATGTATATATGTATGTATGTATGTATATAAATATTTAGTTATATGTAAACATTTACAGCACACATATACCGACACAGCCATACAATTACGTATTTAATTTATCTATAAGATAATTAAAGTAGCTTCATGCTGATTCTTTGATAATTCTCAAGTAAAATGAATATAACATTTACAATTAATGTATCACATTTCAATTAACAAAGATTTTTCTCTGTAGTGTTGGTATGTTGAATTTGGTACCTAGTGAACCATTTAATTCCTGCTCTGGCAATAAACACAGAGATAGATGAGTATGCAAACTATGCAAAATATCTTAATTGTTGTTTTTAGTCCAATGATAATTAGCTGCTCTACTACAGAGATCACAATTCTGTACAGTTTAATTCCAGTTTCCAGTTTAATCACTTAACAAAATTTTGTATTGAAACTATTTTTTTTCATTTTTCAAAATATTTTTGCCACTGAACTTTAAGTAAATTAAAAACTGGTATACTAAGTTTTAAATAAAATTGTTACTAAAATGATAGCATGACATAGAATATTCATGTTATACTAGATATGTATTCATTTAAACCCACAATTATAATAAATACAACACTTATATGTGCACTGAGTGAAAAGACTGTATGGGGAAGGTTATTGCCTACATATCCACCCGCTATGTACCATCAAAGTCTATGCCTATAAAGTGGTAATGGACTTGAACATTACCAATTATTCTTCCTTAAACTGAAATAAATGTACTTTTTAGAATCCATTTTGAGAATTATGGACAAAGAAACAACATTGCTCTAAAGCATTTCATAAAAAATACACTGACTATAGAATAAATACCACAAACTTGTTTACAAAATAAAACCTCAGTGACAAAATGAGCAAAAGGAGTGCATCCTTGCTACCTGCACAGAGCTTCTGAGCTCTGCCCAGTCCAGCATCCCAGTGAAATCCAACAGGGGAACACTTGGCCAGCCAAACAGGACGCAGAGGTACTCAGTCCAGCCCAGCCCAGAGACCCAGAGCTACTCATCAGGGAGCAGACAGCATAGCTGAAGTTCTTGGAGAATTTGAGCACTGCCCATCAGAGAATAAGGCCCCAGCTCTATAGTTCAGGGGTATGGCCATGCAGCAGGTCCTGGAGGTTCCAAACTCTGCCCAATCAGGAGCAAGTCCCTGCCACCATACACTGGGGGCACACTCTGGCTAGCCCCACATACCAGAGGCTCTGAACTTGCAGCCAGACACAAGGTCCAAGTAGTGCCATACTTCAAGGTGCACTCTGCCTAGCTGCCTGGATCCTGGAGATTCTGAACACCATCCAGCCAGATGCAAGGCCTCAATGCAACACCACAGGGGTGCATCTCTGCTAGCCACCTGGGTTGTGGAGGTTCTGAACTCTACTCAGCCATGTTCTAGGCCCCCATGACAGGCTACAGGGGTGTGCCCTTGCTAGGTGCAGGGAGGATGCAACCTCTGCCCAGCACAGCATCCTAGAGAACCCCAACAAAGTACATCAGGGGAACACATGGCCAGCTTCACAGGCCACAAAGCACAAGGTTCCGGTGCCATAGTTTGTGGGTACACCCCAGCTAGCCAAAGAGATTTTGTAAGACTGAAGTTCTACCCAGCACAGCATTCCAGTGCAATGCATTAGTAGGATGCCTGGCCAGCCACACAGGTCCCAGAGAAAAATGACAAAATGAAACAGCAAGATGCAGTCTCAGTCCTCCACCCCACCAAGAACAAACCCAAGAGACAATGAAATGGAAGACACTGGAAATTGCACAACTGAACTTTCTGAAATGATAGCAACTGAAATAAAGAAACAACTAGATGAAGCTATAGAGGAAATCGGATCAGAAATAATCTCTCAGCTAAAAAATGAAATGACAAACGTTATGAAAGAAAAGCTGTGTGTATCTAAAGAAGATCAAGATAAAAAAATAGAAGAACATAAGAAAATGATGGAAACTTTAAATGAAGAATATAAGACGGAATGCATGAAACAAATTCAAAGGGATATTCAGGAAATTAAAAATTCCATTGAAAGTTGGCAAAACCACTTGAATGAAGCTGAAGTTAGACTCTCAGACCTTGAAGACAGTATGGATGCTTATGATCACAAAAGAAAAGATCCCTTAAAAATAACAAGGAACCAGGAAACAACAATTCAATAGCCTAAAGATGATACAAAGAGGAACAACATAAGATTGCTAGATGTCAATGAAAAAGCAGGCTGCCCAATACAAATGGCCTGCAAATACTATTTGTAGAAATAACAGCAGAAAATTTTCCAAACATGGGAAGGGAATCTGATATACACATTAATGAGGCATACAGAACCCCAATTAAACACAACCAAAATAAATCTTCACCCAGACAAAATAAATTAGGATATCAGAAAATCAGCACAAGAAAAGAATAGTAAAAGCTGTCAGAGAAAAGAAACAGATCATCTGTGAAGGAAAAACTATCAGAATTGCAGTATACTTCTCAACACAAACCTTCAAGTAAAGAGGAGCTTGGAGTGAAGTATTTCAAATCCTGAAAGAAAACAACTTTCAACCCTGATTGATATATCCTGCAATGCTATCTTTAAAAACTGATGGAGAATTAAAATACTCCGATGACAAAGAAGAACTGAAATAATTCATGGCCACCATACCAACACTACAAAAAATACTTAAAGACACTCTAGAAAGAGACAAAGATAACTACAATCCCAAGAACAACAGCAAAATGAAACCACTAAGCAGGGCAAACAATTGAACAGTAAAAGTACAAAACCAACAACAGAAAGATAACATGTCAGGGATAAGTCAGTATGTATCAGTTATATCAATCAATGTAAAAGGTCTCAACTCACCAATAAAAAGAAACAGACTAGCAGAGTGGGTTAAGAAACAAAATCCAACAATATGCTCTGTACACGAAACACATTTCACTAAAAGAAAATACACAGACTAAAAATCAAAGGATGGAAAACAATACTGCATGCAACAAGAACCCAGAAAAAAGCAGAAGTAGCTACTTTGTTTGCAGACAATGTGAACTTCAAAGCAACAATGGTCAAAAGAGATAAAGAATGTCACTACATACTTGTTAGGTGAAAACCTAAAGAGAAAGAGATTAAGATCTTAAATACACATGAACCAAATATGGGAGCACAAAATTATGTAAGGCAAACCTTAATAGACATGAAAAACAAACAACAATACAACTATGACATGGGACCTTAATATCCCATTGTTACAAAGAGACAGCTCAACCAAGCAAAAAATCAGCAAAGAAATGAAAGAACTGAATCAAATTTAGGAACAAATGGATCTAGTAGATGTCTACCGAGTGCTCCACCCATCAACATCAGAAAACACATTGTTCTTAGCTGCACATGGGTCATTCTCTAAAATAGGTCATATACTTAAGCAAATGCAAAAGAACTGAAATAATTCTACGCATATTATCTGACCATAGTGCAATAAAATTGGAAATTAATGACAAAAAACCCTACAAGAACCCCATAAACACATGGAAATTAAATAATACTCTCCTAAACAATCAATGGGTCACAGAAGAAATTAAAGAAGAAATTAAACAATATCTAAAATCAAATGAAAATGCAAATACAAATTACTGGAACCTGTGGGATGCAATGAAAACAGTCCTCAGAGAGAAATTTATAGCACTAAACTCCCACATCAGAAAAGTGGAAAGAACACACATAAACAGCCTAATGCTACAACTCAAACTTCTAGAAAAAGAAGAGCAAATCCAGCCCAAAGCCCAAAGAAGGGAGGAAATTATCAAGATCAGAGCAGAAATTAATGCAACTGAAACTAAGAAAACAATACAAAGAATTAATGAATCAAATATTTGGTTCTTTGAAAGAGTAAATAAAGTTGATAAACCCCTAACCAACCTTATCAAAAAGATGAAAGAAAAAACTCAGATTCATGCAATAAGAAATGAAAAGGGTGAAATCTCTACAGACCCTGTGTTCGATAACACAGAAGAAATGGATTCCTAGAAACCTATGAATTACCAAAGCTGAATCAAGAAGATATAAAACTGTTGAATAACTGAATTTCAGTTAATGAAATTGAAAACAAAGGAAAGCCCAGGTCCTGCTGGATTCGCTGCTGAATTCTACAAGAAATTTAGGGAAGACTTAATGACAACACTCCTCAAATTCTTCATTAATGTTGAAAGGGAAACAAATCTCCCTGTCTCATTCCTGGAAGCAAGTATTACCCTAATACCAAAAACAGAGAAAGACCCAACCAAAAAAGAAAATTATAGGCCCATCCCCCTAATGAACATAGATGCAAAACTCCTCAATAAAATGCTGGCAAATAGGATACAACAAATCATTAGGATGATTATACACCACGATCAAATAGGATTCATTCCAGGAATGCAGGAATTGTTCAATATATGCAAATCAATAAATATAATACACCATATCAACAGGGCCAAGGACAAGAATCGCATGATCATCTCAATAGATGTAGAAAAAGCTTTTGACAAGATCTAACACTCATTCATGATAAAAATCCTACAGAAAATTGGAATTGATGGTCTCTACCTCAGCCTGATAAAAGACATGTATCTTAAACCAACAGTCAACATCTTACTAAATGGAGAAAACCTGAAAACTTTCAACCTAAAATCAGAATCAAGACAAGGATGTCCATTATCATCACTCCAATTCAATATAGTTCTATATACATTAGCCAGAGCAATTAGACAAGAGAGAGACAGAGATAAAAGAATAAGGACAGAAAAGGAAGAAGTTAAATTATCATTATTTGTAGATATGATACTCTACATAGAAGACCCCCAAAAATCCATTGAAAGACTTCTAGATGTAATAATCAAATTCAGTAATGTTGATGGATACAAGGTCAAAACTCAAAAATCAATAGCGTTCTTGTACACAAACAACAAAGTCACTGAGAGAGAAATAAGGGAAACCATACACTTCACTATAGCATCCAAACAAAAAATGAAATCCTTAGAAATCAATCTAACAAAGGACGAAAAAGATCTGTACAGTGAAAATTACATTACTCTGAATAAGGAAGTCAAAGAGGATTTCAAAAAATGGAAAGATATTCCCTGTTCATGGATAGGAAGAACATACATTGTGAAAATGGCAATTCTCCCAAAATTGCAATACAAGTTTAATGCAAATCCAATGAAAACACCACTTTTGTATCTCACAGAGCTAGAGAAATCTTCCCTAAAATTCATCTGGGACCAGAAAAACCTAAAATGGCAAAGAAATTCTGGGAAACAAAGGTAAGGCAGGAGGCATCACAATCCCCAACTTGAGACCATATTACAAAGCTACTGTGATGAAATCAGCATGGTACTGGAATCAAAACAGACCTGAAGATCAATGGAATAGATTAGATGGTACAGCCACAACTACAAACACACTCAGCCAACTCATCTTTGATCAAGGGGCCAAACATGTACACGGGAAGAAAGACAGCCTCTTTAACAAATGGTCCTGGAAAAACTGCCTTTCCATATGCCATAAACTAAAACTAGATCCATGTCTATCACTATGCAGTAAAATAAAGTCAAAATGGATCAAAGATCTGATTATTAAAACAGAGACACTAAATCTGCTGGAAAACTAAGTAGTTAAAAATCTTAATGACATAGGAGTAGGCAGAGAGTTCATGAACAAAAATCAAACTGCACAGGAAATACTTTGTAGAATCAATAACTAGGATCTCTTCTTAATAAAAAGATTTTGCATGTCAAAGGAAATCTACAACAGAGTGAAAAGAAAACCACGAATCTGGAAACTATCTTAGCTAACTGTCCCTCAGACAAAGGACTTCTATCTGAAACATATAAAGAATTAAGAAAAAATCAGGCCCCTAAAATTCAAGGACCCAATCCAAAAATGGGCATCTGAGATGAATGTACACTTCTCAGAGGAAGAAATACAAATGGCAAATAAATATATGAAAAAATGTTCAACGTCAATGGTCATTCGAGAAATGCAAATTGAAACAGCACTGAGATTCCATCTCACCACAGAAAGAATGACCAAGATCAAGAAATCAACCAACAGCTAATGCTGGAGGGACTGTTGGTGGGATTGAAGGCTGGCACAACCACTGTGGAAATCAGTTAGTATTAGAAGCTAGTATTAGAAATTTCATTTGACCCAACTTTCCCACTTCTGGGCATTTTCCCAGAAGAATTTAAAACACACCATAGTGATATATGTGCACCTATGTTTATAGCAACCCAATTTGTAACAGCCAATTCTTGGAAACAACCCAAGTGCCCATCGATCAAGAAATGGATAAAAAAGATGTGGTATTTTTATACAATAAAGTACTACTCAACTACCAAGAATGATTGCATCGAGACTTTTATAAGTAAAGGCACACGACTTTAGGCCATACTCACACATGAAATAAATCAAACTCACATGTGTAAATACTGTATTGTCTCCCTAGTGTAAGAAAGTGAAAAAGTATATATGATCCAAAATCTACAATAATTACTGTGCAAGGGTAAGAAACTGCTCAAAGTGGAAAAGTAATTGGGAGAGAGGAAAGGAGGAGAGAAGGAAGGGAAAAGGAAAAAGACATAAATTTGTATATATATTTATATATATATATGTATATAAGATAGCTAAAATGACTACACTACTAAAAAATGAACAGTTAGTGCTCATGATTAGATCAATTTTAAATGTCTATATCTGTTAATCTAAACATCCCTTTTGAAGGTAGTGATATGCAATATTACAACCACTGTCAAAATGCTATCATTTTGTTTTGTAAACTTACAATGTTACCGTATTGAATTTGTTGTTGTTGCTTGTGTCTTTTGCTTTTTGTTTTTCTTCTCTGTGTCTTTTTTCTCCTAAATAAAAAATAAAAAAGATTAAAAAGGAATAAACTGAAAAAAAATGAGCAATAGTCCTAAACAGACATTTCTTGAAGAAAGATATACGAATTACCAGCCGGTAGATGAAAAACTATTCAACGACAATAATCATCATAGAAATGGAAATCAAAACTAAAAGAACCCCCTCTACAAGTATGACTTCACCATAGGAGATATGACTGTTATCAAGATGATTTAAAAGAAAAAGTACCACAACATATTAACAAAAGGGAATTTTTATACACTGTTTGTGGGAATGTAAGTTAATATTGCCATAAGGGAGAATAATACGGAGATCACGTATTAAAACTACCTCAAAATTAAGCAATTCCACTGCGAGTACACATCTAAGGTGAAATCATAATGTTAAACATTAGCACTCCCATGTTCACAGCAGCACTATTTATTGTAATCAAGAAATGGAAGCAATGTAAGTATTTATCAACTGATGAATGGACTAAAAGAACACTGACCATATACACAGTGGAATAGAATTGAGTCATAAAAGAATGAAATCATGTCCTTTGCAACAATATGGATAGAATTTGAGATCTTTATGTTAAGAGGGATGAGCCAGGCAGAGAAAAACAAGTACTGCATGATTTCACTGTTATGTAAAGTCTAGTAAAGTTGGACTCATAAAAGCTGAAAGCAGAATGGCGCTTATCAAAGGCTCGTGACATTACAGAGGAAAGAGGAATGGGGAAATGTTAATCTATGGTACTAAATTATGGACAGGAATAAGTTGTGGCATGCTACTGTACAGTATATTGACTAGAGATAACAATAATGTCCTGTACCTTTCAAAACAAGGACAGTATTTGATAAATTTTGGCTTAAAGAAATGATAAATATTTGAGAAGATAGATATATTTAACTTAATAGATCGATTAAAACATAATCTGTCACTCCATTAATCTCACAACTTCTAAATTCTGGAAGATCAGTTAGTACAAATTTAATTAAACTAAAAATGATACAAATAAAACATATTGGTTACTTGTAAAAAAAGTCACAGTTAAATCTTTTTTTTTTTTATTTTATTAATAATAGAAGACAAGACAGAAGAGAATCCCCCATACTTGCTACATTGCCCATTGTAAAGTGATACTTGGGTTGCTGACCAGAGAAAAGTCACAGTTAAACCATAGGTTGATTTGCTTACTTTTCCACTTTGTCCCACTTTTTTCCCATTTTTGAAATTATTTTTACTTTTTAAAACTATTTTTCTTCCCTAATCTTCTGAATTAATGCATTGACTTAAACAAGAAAATAAAAATGTCTTACCATTTATATGAGAACTTGTTAGGAAAGAATTTAACCATTCACTGCTATGTTTTGAAAGTATTCTCTCCTCTAATCTGTGACTTTGTCTTTGTTTTGATTATATTTAAGGTATCTAATACTGATGTTTAGAAACATATTATCAATTATATTAATATACTAGTACTTTCTTAGTGAAGCATAATCGTGTTTTTATTGTGTGATAACTTGGAATAATCTCAATATGTCAATTATAGACCAAAAACATCATCGCTACTAGCCTTGAGCTTGCCACATTCAATCCAGAGTGTTATTAAAAGTCAAACTTTTATTTTGCAATACTCCACATTTGTTTTCCTTAAAACACAGCTATTTGTAGTTTGAAAGCTTCCAATTACTTGCTGTTAAGTATAGAACAATCATAAAACTCCTTGCAATGAACATAAAAGCGTCCTATAATCTACTATATTTCTTTTATCTTTACTTGCCTCTGTTGTTTAGTTTGGAATTTTTTCCTCATATATGTATTATAACTCTCACTTTCATGATTTTTCTGTAACATCTCCTAGGCAGGTCATTCTAACCTTTCTTTTCATTTTGCTGTTATTTCTTTAGTATATTGTTAAATGTTAAGTTTGAAAGGACTTTCTCCTATCTGGTATATGATCTTGAAATTTTGTCATCCTTCTGCATTGCCCTAGGATTAGTTATATTATTCATCTGCTAAATTTTCTTCAAAGATATATATTGTAAATTTATACACAGTTGTCCTTTTTGAAACCAGGCATGCTATGCTATATTGTGTACTTACTTCATATTTTAACCAAAAATTATGTTTCTATCTATCCATGGTGTTTACCAAATACTAAGAAGGGATTATAACTGAAAAAAAAAGTTTGTATGAATTAGGCTCTTTAGCATTCCATCAATATGAAACTCATTATTTAGCTTTTGTACTACTTTATGTATATGTAAAGCTGTGGTAAAGGAAATGATCAGGGGGGTCAAGAATAATGATACTTGTAAGTCTGCAAGGTAGTCTGCTGTGGTTTCATACTGGCAGGTAGAAGATGCTGATATCCTTGCAGAATATGCAATATTTATTCTCCTCTCAGAAATCCTGCAAGGACTTGCAAAGAAACCTTGGTGGCATCTGCACATACAATAGGCTGTGTCACAGAAGAACCTCCAAGTACATGCCTTACTAAATAATGGAACAAAAACTCACAATGTCTTCTCAGCTCTATTCTTCTTGACTAAATAAAAATGATTTAAAGAACTTTCTTAAATAATAAAAATGAAACACAGGTACTAGATGATGTCTAGTACTGGGTTTTAAAATTCAACGATTATCTTAATAATTCATTGTTAAGAATAAAATTGCACTTAAATATGCAGTGATAGGAATCCAGATTGACCTGTTAACAATTTCTGAAGATGCTTTGCTTTTGTCTTCTAGCTGTGCTATTTCTGTGTCTTATATTTAAAATGAGGGGATTACTAAAAGCACCATTTCCAGAAATGCTAAAAACTGCGTATCTTGAAAGGAGCTTCATCTCAGTCAACTTATCCTTGGGGCCAGGTTCTCAAGTCCCAGGAAAGAGGTTGTCCTTTCTTCATATAATTGTTAGTAATCGTTAACTCAAAGGGACATATCTACCATCATTTATGACTAACAGTAATATATGCAAAACAGTGGTGGCTCAAGCAAAATATTAATGAAAAGAATTGAAATTTAATTGTGATCACTACCCTGTAAAATTTAAAATGAACTTTTATTGTGAGGCGGCTTTGGCCTCACAACAGGTAGGACCGACGCGTGGATGACGCGGAGACCAGGCTGATGGCGCAGGCGTACTTTATTGAGGAAGTGGCAGAGCTATATATAAGGTCTGAGGGCCAATGAGGGTAGAGGTGGAACTGAAAGGGGCTATGAGCAGAGGCTGTGTGGCAGTTGTCAGGGAGAAGGAGTCAGCTCAGGTTAGGATGAGGAAGTAAGTTGGTCATGTCAGCACAGGCAGCATGGCCACGTAAGCCCGTATGGGGCTACAATTCCCCCTATTTTTTTATTAAAAGGCGCACGTTGTAAGTGTGGCTCAGGGGCATAGTATGGTCTTACCCATCATGGGGTCACCTATCAGCTGTGGTTAGAGCCATGGATGACCGCGGATAGCGCCCTGTCTTAGGTGGCTCATACCCGTTTGGCCCCTCACTCACATGTGGTGGGGAAAGGATCTCCTGTCTTAGGTCGTGATGGGCCCTTGGCTTTGTTTAGCCTTACCCGTCATGGGCGAACTGGCAGCTTGGCCAGAGGCCTGTCTTAGGTGGGAAGCAGGGAGCGCAAGGCCTCACGTTGCCCGTCATTGGAGGATCCTTTAGCCTGAAGTGACCATAGCCCAGAGGGCGTCACGTTGTTCAGGGGTGACCTGTTGTTGTTGATTTATAAGAGTGGCTAAGAGGATTTGTGTCTGTTGCTGCTGGTGCGCGATGTTCTGGAGCACATGGGCACGTGCCCAGAGGATCTTGAGAAGGAGAAAGGCTACAAATAATCCACCCATCAAGAGGAGCAGGCCTGTAATGGCTCCTGGGTTAAAGATGGCTTTGATTCCGGAGAGTATCTGTTGGAAGAAGTCAGTTGTGGTTAGCATAGGCACCTGTAGGTTTTGTATATCATGGATTAGGGAATTTAGTCGGGCGGTATGATTTCAAAATGATGTGTTGTAAGTGGTGAGTACCCAAGATCTAAGTTGGGGCAGCTGGGTCGTATTGACTCTGTGAGGAGTGACACAGAGGCCTTGCCAGGCCCAGCGCTGGTCGCACAAGTGTTGAGCGACTTGCCATACTCCTTCTACTTCTTGGCTAAGAATATCAATTTGTTGTTGTAGATTGAGGATAGCCATATGTTGTAGGTCATTAATGTGTTGTTGGGTTTGGAGTGCTTGGGTTGTGGTTGTTGTGAGGTTGTTAAAGGCTTGTATGGTAAGGGAGGTTTGTGTTAGGCTCACGGCGGCAGCCGTTGCAGCGGCGATGGATGTGATGAAAATAGTAACGAGAACTGCGGTGAGCCCAAAATCCCATTTTGTGCGGGACCGGGTAGAGACAGCTTGGCTGTCGAAGGGGGTTAATTGGACAATGAGGGCCGCCCAATTAGAGATATTAAATGGTACCCAGAGCATGGGGGGTCTAATGAGGAGAAAGGCTGTCTGGGTAGTAAGATTCCAGCAGTTGGAGAGCCAACATGCGGTGTTGGAGCAGTCGAGGGAGCCCGAGGATGAGAGCAGAAAGAGGTAGGGGGGTTTAATACAGACATAA
>RJWM01044974.1:0-13013 GCA_004363535.1 Dasyprocta punctata | reverse complement strand
GTGGAAAATCCCCCACAAAATCGCCTTTTTTTTTTTTTTTGCAGCAGGAATCAAACTCAGGACCTCATGCTTGCCAGGCAGACACTGCATCACTGAGCTAAATCACCAGCCTCCTGCCTTCACTCTCTTTTATATTGAAATAACCATTGGACTGGGTACATTGATCTGTTTTGCAAGTTTTACTTTGAATGCATTGTTACTCTGCCTGGTTCCTAGTTCCTTATCTCCTGTTAGTTTCAGTGTTCACTTTCACTCTCTAAATTGTAACTCCAACAAATTGGGAACCTCATCAAAAAGCTACCTTTGTCCTCAACTATATAAATACAATCTTTGGGTTACTTACTTTTAGTTGCCTGAACTAAAATTAAAATGACTCTCCTATGGATAATATGCCTAAACATCCTAGGGATATATGGCAATGCAGGACACTGGGAATTCCAAATTCAAATTTATGGTTTAGACCCCATCATAATTCTTAATCAGACAAAATGGGACCCCTCTGAGTCTAACATATACCTTTATTTTGATGCATGTTCAGTTCAGGTTAACACCCCAAGTTGGATAAACATCTCTATTCCTCAGGACGTGGAGAATTAAATTTAAAATGAGAATATCACGCTGTAGCGACAGACTGCAGTTCTAGATGTTTCTGGAGGAAAGGACTGTGAGAGGATGAGAAAATAAAGAAGAGACAATAGCTAGGATCAGGTGGAGTCCTTCCTCTCCTGATGGGAGAGAAGGAACTGCTCAACCACTGCAGCACGTTTATTTATACCCTCCAATGAAGAATATCAGTTTCAAGCCTAGCAACTTGTTTCCCTGGCTGGCTCAGGGCCCCTTGCCTTCTTGGAGCTGTAACAGCTTGTTTATGCAGCTTGTTTTGGACTCTCTGTGTTTTCTGGGCTGCCCTTGCTTTAACTCCGCACATGTGATCAATCTCTAGCTTCAATGGCTCCCTACATAGCACTAATAGTAAGTATTTTTATAACATACTTACAGTGACAAACCCAAAAGTTCTGTAAACTTCCTTACTCATCTAAGATGGGACTGTGCCATAGATTCGGGTGGATCTAAAAACAGCCTTCTAACTCACCTCCCCTCTAGTCCAACCTGTCTACAGAGAACTTGTAACTCCTTGCAGTACACTACTCCAGATCCTTCCCATCAAGACTGGTCATCAGGTCACTGGAAAAGAGTCTAGGTGTATGGATGGAGACAAAACTCATAGCTTGTTCTAAAAATTGTAAAACTCTGGGTAATCCCATTTCCCCCATCCCATATTAAAATTCCTTCCCCCACACCACTGCCATTCCTATTGGCCCCTGCACCCACTGAAAATCACACAGGACCTCCAATTCCTGACCTTGTCACCTGGTCAACAGTATCCATCTGGTCCTCCAACCTGTAAACCTAGGGTTGGGTAATGACTATTGGCTCTGTGTTTCCCTTTCAGTTCTTTCCTATCGAGCTCTAGGTCTAACCTGAAATGATTCTAAATTTAATTCTACTAGTGTCCCTGATCGTTTACTCCAGTCTTATCTCACGATAGTGGCAGGAAACACCTCTTGCTTTCTGGGTTCCTCTAAGGGCCAGAATGTCATTGCTGACTGCATAGATGTTTTGACTGTCACCTCAGGTTCCCTGGAAGCACACCCCCACCATGGAGCTTTCATTTTTTTCAACGGGGTCCACAAAGTGTTTAATAGTGCCAAAATGAGTCTTTGTGCACTTACTTTTCTGGTAACTGACCTCTCTGTTTACTCAGGCCAATGAGGTCCTGCACATGCCCGTCAGTCACATCAAAAGCATGACCCCATAATATTGCTCATTCTATCTGGGATAGCAATAACAGGAAGTTTAACCCTCAGTGACACAGCCATGGGTATAGGCCAACAGCAATACTCACAGTGAAGTGCAGATAGCAGGAGATTTCTGCCAACATACAAACCTCAATAGACATGCTACAAAACCAAATAGATTCTTTGTCTGCAGTCATCCTCCAAAATTGCAGAGTTTTAGATCTCCTGACAGCCCAACTTGGAGGCACTTTACTTTTTCTGGAAGAACAATGCTGTTACTAAGTCAACAAGCCAGGCATAGTAAAAAACAAAAACAAAACAAAACAAAACTCCCACCAGCTGTGGGAGCATCTCAAATAAAGGGCTCAACATACCATGAGAGGGACTTCCTGGTGGAGATCTCTTCCTGGAGAGGAGCTCTGCTCAGACTTTTAATGGCCCTCCTGTTAGTCCTCCTTTTAGGCCTTTGAGTGAACATCTGACTCACTTTCTAACTAAATGCTTTAAGGCCATACACCACTGATTCCTCTTAAAAACTGACCTCCCATTACCAGCTCCTTAGTACTGAAAAAACTAAGGAAAAAAATCTTCCCAATAAAAAACAGGGGAAAATGAAATAGAAATTTAAATGTATATTGAGACAGGATATGCTCACCCTGCCTGTCACATAGACTGCTAAACTCAGTCTATATCCAGTTGCTCTCTCACAGAGAGCTTGCCAGGTCAACCAGACTACAATGTCTGTGTTTTCCCATCTAAAAATGTATCCTGTTTTTCCAACATTTCGAGGACTTTCTACCTAGGACTGACCAGCCCAGTCAAGGGCACATTTAACTCTCCCTGCTCCACTCAACACCCCCTCCCAGAATTTTTCTGTCTAATGATAAACAATTCCTTTTAAACGAATCTGCCTGAAACAGATCTGCCTGATGACGTGTGATTTGATTCATACAATGAATCATATAATAACCTGCTATCTGCTTTTGTACTTCCTGCTTACAAATCCTATATAAACTAAACCCAAAGCTGACTCAGGGTTGGTAATTTGGAACTGGTCTTCCCACCAGCCCACTGCATAATAAGTAGTTTGCCTTTCAACTCCTTGGTGCAAGGCATTTTCCTTTCAGTTTAGTACTGGCTTTGCACAACACTAGTATTAGTGTTAGGATGGGAGAGGATAGCCTACCCCTAATGAGATAATGGGAAATCTCAAAAGAGTGATACCATTAATCCCAAGTCTCCATTTACCCCTTAGGAACGTATGTAAAACTAGCCGCTGTGTCTTTAATCTTCAGATGCACCTCTAGCTACGGTCCTGATGCATTCTCATCCCCTGCACTGACTTCCTTGAGGGTCCTACTATATTCCTACCTAACTTAACTGTATGTAATAATGTTATCAAAATCTCCTGGCTTTTGATTCTCCTGGATGATATACCAAAGACCAGGTAGCTCCTTCCAAAAGTGGCTCACCAATTAAATGTTACCAGATTTTGAGTTGCTTGCCTCTCCTGGTGTTGAGCTCCAGGTTCTCATCTTGAACAAAGAATTGAACAAAATGAGCAAGAATCAGTGGCAAAGTTTATTTGAAAAAATAGAAACAAAGAGTAAGAGAGAAATTGGCTATGTGGAATGAGCTTGGGTGGAGTAAAAGAGGAAAAAGCAAGATAAAAAAAAAAAAACACCCCAGAGAAAGTAGGGTGGGCTATTGTGATGTAAGACATGATAGCAAGCTCTTCTTGGCATCTAAGTACTTTTACACTGTCCAAATCTCAAGGAAACCCACAGGAAATTCTACACATGGGTCCTGAGAGGACATGCTTGGATCCCATACCTCAGGCTGATGTCAGGTCTAGGCCTTCTTATTTGAAACCTGCTCCAGATCCCCTGAGAAGTTCATGCACAGGACTTTGGGATTGTTTTGGGGATTTTTTCTAGTTGTCATTATTTTTGTTGTTGTTGTTTTATTATTTTTTTATTCAGACAGGTTTTCACTATGTAGTGCAGGCTGACCTCGAACTCATAGTGATGCTCCTGTCTCAGTATCCTAAGTGCTAGGATTACAGGTGTGCACTACCATGCCTGGCTTTGGAAACTGTTTTGTGCATGTGTGCTGGGATTTTGTAATGAACAGGTCATGTCTACTTCCCCAGCCAACTTTGCTATGCTCTAAACTTCTATGTTATCTCCCTCTGGGAGACACAAATCCCCATAATTCTTTACGGAGTGCTGAGGAAGTGGACATCTCTGTCTTCTTAGCTTCTTTAAGCTGGAAGGGGCTGTAAATCTTTTCTATTAGAGATTATTTGCTTACCAACTACCATGGTATGCTGTGGCTCACTGGCTGAATTGAAGAAAGAAAAACCTGAGAAAAATGAGAAAACAGTTAATGACTATTGACCTTTGCCACCAGCCCAAATATGAGGAACAGGTCAGATTTCCATACTTCCTGTAGCAGCACTGGAGTCTTGCTTTTTGAAAAGAAATCTCAAGTCTTCCAGAGGTTCGCAGGAGTAGCTGTCTCATTTTGGTTAATCTTGTCCTTTAGACCAGATGGGACTGGCTTTATTCTAGAAAAATGAATCCAGGGCCGGGGATTTAGCTCAGCAGTTCAAGCACTTTCTTGGTAAGTACAAGGTTGTGAGTTTGATTCCTGGTATTAAAAAAAAAAGTGAGATGAGTCCAATTATCTATCTCTTCCACCCTTACTGCAGTGGATGTGGCGAAGATTACTGAGAAGGGGCCCTTCCATTTTGGCTTCCATTCTGGTCACCATATGTCCCCTACCTCCATTTTTTTATGAGCACTTGCTCTCCAGGATGGAGAGTAGGTGGTCCACTTGAGACAGAAGCTGGCAGGACTACATTTAGATAGACTATTGTACTTGACTCAGATTAATGAAATATTGTAAGAGCCTTGTGGTCTCTGGGTCTTCTATCATATCAGAGAATAGAAATGGCCTCCCATATATAACATCTCAAATGGGCTCAAACTTAGCCTAGTTTGGGGCATGTTATGGGCCCTCATGAGCACTACTGGCAGCAGTTGGAGCCAGGACTCCAATGTCTCTTGAAGAATTTTGCCAGAGCTTGCTTTAGGGTCTGGTTGACTCTCTCTACCTTTTCGGAAGATTGAGGCCCACTTCCCATGTAAGATTTTTATAGCTTGTCATTATGTCCCTTGAGGAAGGACCAGAATGGTTCCTTATGAACTGGGAATAAGGCCAAGGACTTTGGGGCCTGTGGAGTTGTCCTTCTGGTTTCCCTATCAGTCCTTTGGTTTCCCAAGGAGACTTCAGACATGTCTCTTTGGCCCCCTTTACACTGCATGATTGTGACCTGCTTGGGAAGATGGACAACCTCTAGGAATTGTATAATTTTCTGCCTTTGTTTTATATATGATTGAAAAGGCTACTTCCATCAATGAACCACATCTCCTTCAGGTTTTGAAGGGGCAGATCACTGATATCCTGCGCTTGCATAGGTCTAGATCACTTGTTCACAAGAGTGGCTAATGTTTGGGCCTGTAGGCATTAAAGAAGCAGGATTAATGGCAATGCAAGTTTCCATAATAACCTCAGGTGTGTCTGAGAGCATGACCCAATATTTGGTAAGTCATTCCCCTGTTAACCACAAGTAACCTCTTGTCTCCAGAACAATTCTGACCCAGTGGGGAGTCAAGACTTCTAGTCTCTGTCCCAAAGTTAACTTTGAAGCTTCCTCTGTTATTACAATGGTAGCTGCTACTGCTCTCAAGAAGAGTAGCCATCTAGCAGCCACTCCATCTAACTTTTTTGAAAAGTATGCCACATTGTGGGGTTCACAGTCTAGCCTTTGTGTCAAGACTCCCAAAGCAATTCATTTTTTTCTGATAAGTAAAGAAAGAAAATTTTTCTTAAGTCAGGTATTCCCAGTGCTGGAGCCTGAGTAAAGGCATGTTTTATTTTCCTAAAGGCATTGTCAGTCATTTCTGTCCAATCCAGGAGCACAGATTCAGGGCCTTTCATGGTCTCATACAAGGGCTTTGCCATTAGTCCAAAATTAGGTAGGTAGGTCCTACAAAAGCTGGCCATCCCAGGCAGGAGTAAAACTGTTGTTCAGTGGCATGAGGCCTAAAAACACAGATAGCCTGAATCCAGTTTCTAGACAGCTGCTGTTCCCCTTGTATAATAATACAACCCAGATATTTAACTTTTTGGAGGAATATCTGAGTCTTTTCTTTAGACACATTATATCCCTTCTTAGCTAGAAAGTTGAGACTCTGTACAGTGTTATAGTAAGATAGCATCTGAGTTAGGCTACAAACTAAAATATCATCTACATACTATAAAATGGCTCCCTGTTTAAACCTCATATTCCTCAAGTCTTTCTCTAGTGCCTGAGCAAAAAAAAAAAGGTGAGGACTGCCTTTATATCCCTGTGGGAGAACTAATTATGTTGATATTTTCCTCTTGAAATGGGGTTTTCCCATTCAAAGACAAACAGAAATTGAGAGTCTGGATGTAGTGGGGCAGGGTGGAGAAAAATGCATCTTTCAAATCCAGAACCTATTAGTGTCCCCTGGAATTTGGGAGAGAATCGTGTATGGATTTGCCACTAGAGGATAGATAGGAATGACAGCATTGTTAATGAGACAGAGGTCTTGTACCATCTGATATTCTCCTGAGGGCTTTATCCCAGGGAGAATGGGAATATTGCGAAGGGAATGACAAGGCTTCAGAAGGCCTTATTTGAGAAACTTTGAGAGGCTTCAGGCCTTTAACTGCCCCTTCCTTGATTGGGTACTGCTTTTGGTTAGAAAATCAACGGGAGTCTTTTAGTCCTCTAACTACTGGCATAGCAGAATTTGCCCTATCACGTATTCCATTATACTATGCAACAGGATGCACCTACTGGCTAATTTGGTCAGGGAGACCTGATGTAGTCTCAACAAGTAAAGTCCATTTTGGCCTGAGCTGGAATTTGAGAATTGCCCCTCCAGTTTTGCTAGTAAATCTCCTTCTAGCAGGGAGTAGGACATTGTGGCACAATTAGAAACTAATGGTTAAACATTTGACATCAGGTCTAGGCCATCCTATTGAAAATATGCTTGAGTTCTCATGAGAAGTCCGTGTGCAGGACTTTGGGAACTGTTCTGTGCATGTGCTCTAGGACTTGTAATTAACAGGCTACACCTATTTCCCCAACCAGTTTTTCCATGCCCTAATCTCCTATGTCAGGATGGGAGGCGCTCCAATAACAAAAGATAATGGTAAAGGGTCCCATGAAGAAGAATCAGCTCAAGCAAAAGTAGGGAGACAAAGACTGCAGGTAGGTTTGAGCACAGGCAAGTGTGCTGATATGGTTCAGGAACCTGTGGAAGTGTAACACATTAGATAGGCTGTACAGGTCCGCTGGTGTTACCAAACTAAATTATCATGCCAGGAAGTTTCTGCTAGCATTAAGATCAAATTCTTCTTCAGAAAGGACATCTTGGGATGTATCAAATTAGTAAAAGAAGAGAAAAGAGGCAGAGAGATCATATAGGAACTGTTTAGAGGGCAGATCTATTTACAGATTATGATTTCTCTGAACTTTAAATATGTTATAAACATTTAAGATATGTAAGAGACAAAGAAACCTCTATCCTACTGCACATACCTCTGCCAAGAGGGATGTGAGTGTGGTGAATTGACAACTGGTGGTCAACTTGTAACACCCAGCTGAACTGAATCAGCATGGTGCTGGGTGTGGATGGCCGACCTGAGGATTGTTGCCAACAACACAAAAAGGGTACTTGGAAAGGAAGAAGTAGTGTTGTTGGTTCTCCGGGAGGAGATTGTCAAGCTTCTTTCCTGATAGGAACTTGGTTGTTCTCACTGTCAGAGGAGCTTGGGACCTCGTTGTTGCTGAGGATGTCTGTGGTAGTTTTTGGGGGAGGGCTGGTCCTTACTTTGAGTGTTGCTTCCTGGCGCCAGCACATATCCCTAAGCCTGCTGGCACAGATCCTTCATTCCACTGGCATAGATTTTCTAGCTTCCACCACTGACCTTTGGGCCTTCCAGCACAGATCTGTGAAACAGATTTGCATGAAACATTGTCATGGGATCTAGGTCTTCAGTTGGACTCATGCAGGACATTGCCATGGGATCCAGGCCCTTAGTGGGATTATTTGGGTCTTTAGTGTGTGGACAGATTTCCTGCACTTTTTTGTATTTGACTCTTTGGGTGACTATCATAAAATAATCATATAAATTATGTGTCCTGTATTAAATTGTTTCCCTTGCAAACCCCGACAACAGTGGGTCATCCTATGACATTAAAGATGCTGCTGATTCTAGAGGAAGAGAGTATTCATTCAGCTAGATTTAAGCCAATAAGTACAGGTTCCAAAGTCAGAGTGATTTTCCTTCTGAAATGAGATTTTATCAAAGCTAAGAAAGAATATCTCCAAGAATAGTACTCATCATTTTACTTAAAGACTTATATCCCTCGATTATGTAAAGAAGTTGATCTGCCCTTTGAATATAAAAATAATAGTAAAGAATAAAATTACTAAAGTTTTTCCCCCTATTTCAGGAAAATGAATTCTCATACAGAGCTGGTTTGACCCTAGTCTACCTAAAAGACCAACTTTGCCACTAGATTCTTACAAACAAAAGACAATTGATGTTTCTATTTAAGGTACAACGTTTTAATGACACTCTTGCATGTTGAGTGGCTCCTTAACACCAACCTATTATGAATTCAAAATTTCTTGCATTCTATTCTAATGGATTTGGTTTTCCCCTGTTGCTTTTAGGTATATTATTTGGTGTGTGATTTGTATTTCTCCTCCTCCTCCTTCTTCTTTTTCATTTTGGAGATTAAACCCAGGACTTTCACTGCACATTTCCTTTTTTCATTTTTTAATTTAAGGCAGGATCTCACTAAATTACTCACATCCTTTCCCTTTATCCTCAAACCCTGATAAAAATGCCAACCTCTCACACCGACTATGCTATTCCTCTTGGAAGCTCGCCCACTCTCTCCTTTGGCAATGTACTCTGGCCAAAAATAAAGTCTTGTCTTTTCCGCATTCCTTTTCTATTGATAAATTCTTTTACTGGCCTACACCACTGGCCCACTGTACACCATTTCATGCAGCAGAAATGAAAGTAACATCAGAGAGCCAATATGGTCAGTGCTGCCTCCTTTGATAGAACATGTAGCCAGGAATGATTTGGGGATGACAATGAACAATGTATGTACCATTGTTACCCCCTGATTGATGTACTTTAAAATTTTGTTGTAAGGTTTTTTCTTCTTCTTTTTCTTTCTTTTTATCTATGAATGAAATGGATTAAAAAAACAAAACAGGAATGTGTGGCCAGGTAGGATGCTTTCTGCAAATAACCTGAATTAGAAGGTATATTGGCTCATGAACTAGAAAGTCAAAAGTGATGAAGGGTAAGATTCAGTTTTGGTTAACTCAGTGGAAAAATTTGTGTGATCATGAGCCCAGGTTTTGATCTGGCAATTTCAATTCTGGGTATTTACTGAAAAGGTTTGAAATAGTTTGTCAAAGAGCTGTCTGCATGCCTATGTTCACTGCAGTACTGTTCACAGTAGCCAACTTATGATATCAATCCAAGTATCTACCAGCAGGTGAGTGGGTAAAGAAAATCTGATTTGTATTCAATAGCCACCACCAAAAACAAAGGAGAAAAAAATTTGTGGTGTGCACACACACACACACACACATACACACTGGAATACTATTCAGTCTTTTTAAAAAAAGAAGGAAATTCTGTCATTTCCAACCACATGGATGAAAGCTGGAGAATATTATACTATGAGAAATATTCAAGGTGGAACAAGATAACACTGTATGTTCTCCCATGTGAAATCTAAAACAATTGAACTCATAGTTTCAGAGAGTAAAATGGTTGTCATAGAGACTAGAGAGGGTTGAGAGGAATGGGAAGATGATGGACAAAAGGAATAAAATTCTCAGATGGAGCCAGGCATGGTAGTGCATATCTATATACCAGCTATACACAGAGGTCAAGGGAGGACGAGCACAAGTTCAAGGCCATTCTGAGTCTCTGCAAAGGAGGTGGCATTGAAATTTAAACTTGCAAAACATAAAGAGAAACCAGGAGAAAAATCTCTGAGACATGAAATAGCCTATGTGTAGCAATATCTAGTAATAAGCTTTTCTATTTTGTGTCTAGATGTCCCCCTAAAGCCTCAAGTCATAGGGCTTTTTGGAGGTGGCTGAATCTAGTGTGTGATTGATTCACAGTGCAATGCTGGGATTAAGGGTGCTGAGATTAAGAGTGGGTGATTGCTGGTTCAGTCCCCCCTAATCCTGGTAGACTGGATATAGCAGACAGAAAGAGTATATTCTGTCTCTCCCTCTTTCTCTCTCTCTCTTCCCCCTCTCTTTCTCCCTCTCCCTCTCTCTCTCCCTCTCCCGCTCTCCCTCCCTCGCTCCCTCTCTCTCTCTCTGCCTTTGCTTTTGCTTTTGCTTTTGCTGTCTTCCACCTCCACGAACTATTGCTCCCCTGCCATGTGCCACCTAGCCTTGGAGCCACCTGATTATGGACTCAAACCTTTACAAACTGTGAGCTAAATAAACTTTCTCTCCTTCAACTTTGAGTGTCAGGTATTTTGTCTCAGCAACGAGAAAAATAACTCAGATACAAGCTACAGCTGGCCACGATATACAAGGAAAAGCTAGATTGAGTAGTAGAAAATAGATTTGCCTGACAAGGAATCATAAGACTTGGAATGGGTTCCTGTCTCAAAATAAAAAATTTAAAAAGGCCGGGGTGGGGGTGTATAGCTCAGTGACAGAGCACTCATGATTTCAATGCCACACACACACACACACACACACACACACACGCATGCACACACCATAAAATTAGTTGAAGTGATGAATATGTTAGCTTAATTAAATTAAGACTGACGTATCTTCCCTAAGAAGGGTGTCAGTAGCTATTGGTGTTGTATTCTACTTTTTAAAACTTAGCAAGGCCAATGACATTCCTTTCCAGAATCTTCAAACATTTTCTTGCAACTTGGTCAGAATTGGTTCATATGTCCCCCCACCCAACAACATCATTTTTTTCCATAAAGGGGATAGAACCCAGGGCCTTGCATATGCTACTGAGCTATACTCCTAGCCATTTTTATTTTTTATTTTGAGGCAGGGTCTCACTAAGTTGCCTAAGCTGACCTTGAACTTGTGCTCCTCCTGCCTCAGCCACCCAAATAGCTGGAATTACAAGTATGTGCCACTGTGCCTGGTGGATTTTTGTGATTTTTTTATTCCATTTTATGAAAAAGCTTTAAGTGTCGAGTTCAGATAAAAAAGATGAATGTGGGCAAGAGCTTTCATCAATAGCAAATTTTTGTTTTTATTAAAATAAATGGTATAGTAATATTTACCTTCTAGTCAATACAAGACAGACAGCACAGTGTGGTATTAAAGCAAATTATTTGGAAGCATCATAGATTTTATTTTGGATCAAAATCTGAGAAAATTCTGTTTTCCAAAGCACTAAGTCTATCAAGTTAGTTTCCATGATACTGATCAATCATTTCTGAGCTTCTACCACCGTATGTACAGTACATAGCTTACTTAAATACTGATCAGAAAAGGAAGAATTATAACTCATAGATTTCTCTCTTCAAACCTGTGTAAAATAACTAAACATAATAGCTGGAGTCAATGTATGCTAAAGATTTTATATACAAAGAAAGTTATACAAAGTTATGGAAGAAGATAGCTAATGTTTAAATGGTCTAAGAAGTTCTCATGATGGCATTTTATTTTTCGCTTTGACAGATGAGTGAACTCCAAAGTGAAGTGAAAATGGAGGTTGCTCAGGTCATTGCAGAACAGAAATGTGTATTTTAGAGAAAAATAATCAGCTCCAATGTGAACACCTGAAAGTTGAAAAGATGATTGTCTATTACCATTTACTTGCCAAATACCAGGCTACATTCTAAACCTGCAAGGAGATATAAAGCAAGGTCCTTGCTATCAAAGAGCTTATGTCACACTGGGCAAAGAAATAAATACTTACGAAATGGTAAGTGGCATACTTAGTGACATATGTTAACTGTCAAGTGAGTATACAAGGTAAGTACTCCCGATTTTCAGAAGAGGATGGGGGCATGTGGTAGATGCAGTCTAAGGAGTTTGTGCAAAAAGATGCAGTGCTTGTGCCCAGTATATAAGATCGGGACAAACAACAGTGGAATAACTACCATTTGTTAAAATTCTATATATAAATACAGAAGAGATAAAGGCTTGAAGAGATGAAGTATGGTATATAAACTTATATGACTGATAAGAAGTAGAACTGAAATACCAATCCAGATTTGACTCAAAAGACTTTATGTTTTTAGTGCTAGGGACCAAACCTGGACCTTGCACATACTAGGCAATCACCCTATCACTGAGCTACATACACCTCCAGTCTCAAAAGACCATACTTTTTTTTTTTATCATTTCTCTGTAGGGGCACACACAATTAGGGATAAAAGAGGAAAGAAACAAGAGTGGTGGATCACCAAAGACACTAAAGAGAGGCCTTTCATCAGTGCATGTGGTCAACAGAATAAATATTGCACAAGAAAATATGAACTAGATAAAACTGACTGAAATAAGAATCTTGGTTATTTTGGAGAAAGGCATCTCAGGGATGGAAGTCAATGTTCAAGAAATATAGAGAGGAAGAGAGGAGGATGTGGGTGTGGTATGGACTACGGTATTGAGGACATTGTCTTAGTCACTTTCTTGTTGCTGAGACACAAACTTAACACCTGCAATTTAAGGAAGAAAAGGTATATTTTGGCTCACTTTTCAGTCCATGATTCACAGGCCCCAAAGATGAAGCAGCAGGACAGACAGAAAGCTGTTCACATCAAGGCAGGGGGAAATGGAAAGAGAAGGGAGGAGTTGGGGAGGTAGATAAACGTATCCAGGCCCCCAGTGACCTCCCACTTCCAACCAGACCCCAGCTCCTAACAGAAGCTTCAGCTATTATCCTAATCCAATCACCATCCAAAAACCTCATCTAGGAGTGCATAAGGCTTTGTGGGGACATCCAGATATAAACGAAAGCAGACACTGTCAGTGAAAGGTGAGAACAAAAGGAGATAACAGTGTTGGCAAGGTAAAATAAGGCCAACCTATCAGTGATCTTTCCTGCTCCCAAAGACTTGGCTTAAAAAAAAAA
>RJWM01044973.1:0-13033 GCA_004363535.1 Dasyprocta punctata | reverse complement strand
ACATCACTGGCCATTAGAGAGATGCAAGTCAAAGCAAGACTGAGATTCCACCTTACAACAGAAAGAATGACCATCATCAAGAAATCAAATAATAACAAATGCTGGAGAGGCTTCAGGGGAAGAGAAGCCCTTCTCCACTGTTGGTGGGAGTGCAGACCAGTTCAGCTAGTACAGAAGTCAGTGCAGAGATTCCTCAAATAACTAAATTCCATTTGACTGGGGGCTTGACATACAACCTAAGTTTCAGGCCCAACATTAAGTCACAAAGTGTGGTCTTTTGTGCTAACCTCAACTTGGGGTTGTACAGTATTTCACTTAAAATCAACAGAATCCTAATTTTAAAAATTCAAATTAAGGATAAATGATACTCGGTAATTAGAGTAAAACAGTGGAAAGAGAGTGGTCAAGGTCACAATTTTGGACTTAGGAAACTGAAACAAGGGCGTTTTACAATATAGTACTTTTGTCTATTTTTTTTTCTTTTTTGGTACCGGGAATCGAACTCAGGACCTGGTGCCTGGCAGGCAGCTGCTTATGCTGCTGAGCTATATCCCTGCACAACAGTGTATTTCTGAAGGGGAAAATCATTTTGATTATATATCTTTTCACTTTGCAATGATAAGAAGAGAAATATATCCAAGCAGAAAAGTCAAATCAGCCAGTAGGGCAGATAGGCCAGGAGTGCCGGGAGAGAGCGGAGCAGTGCGTGAACTCAGCTGGGGCAGCACTTTCCCCTCTTAGGCACAAGGATGCTCTGCACAGGAATTTAAACCTCCTCAAGGGACCACACATGCTGGTACTACTGCAACCACCACGGAGCCATCTGCCACCAGGCCCTCACAGCCCAACGAACTTAAATTTCCGTCTCCAAATCTGTGAGCTCAACGAACCTCTTCTTCTTTGTAAGTACCTAGCTGGAGCTATTTCGCTAGAAACAGAAAACGGATCAGCACGGCAGCTTCTGCCAGTTATGCCGTAGTTCCCTAAACTGCTAACTGCAAGCTTAGAGATAAGACGGTGACTTCAATATTTTAAAACAATTAGACATGGAAGAATTTAAGTCCTCCCTCCTTACTGTCTGCCCCCAAAGATTTCTACATTGCAGCTCCAGGGCAAGGGGGCATTTTCTTCCAATTTATAGGGAGATTCTGGTCATGTTCTTTTAAGTTATCCTTTATCGCACAGAGCCTATGTTGGGGTACTGCCCTTCCCCTCATCTCTGTCACCGCCCTCCACATTTCCGTTTTCTGTGTTTGGATTCTCCCCATGAATGCTCGTCTGAATGACACATGGTCCTATGGAGAAGGAACAGATGGGGGAGGAAAGAGCGGGAAGATTACCCCCACCTATAACAACTCTTCTGTTCATCATTGTAATTGCTATCGACTTGCTTTGTTGGTCAAACGAGGAGCAGCTGCTGTCTAACGTGGGAGACTTTTATAACCTTTGCCAGGGCACTAATCATCTGTGATTCTGAATGTAAGGCCAACACGACTGAAATTAATCTACTGTGTTATCAGTAAAAAATACTGACATTTACTGGAGAATGTTGCTGCCTCTGTAGTACAAAGTTTGTGGCTGGATACTTGATTGGAAATGACACGCTTACATGTATCCAGCATTTGAGGACTTGGTACAGCATTTGACTAAGAAAGATAGGTTGTTATGAAAAGTTCTACGCTAATTCAGAAGTCCTTAGGTGTTGACGGTTTGAATCATATGTATCCACAGCAGAATTCTTTTTGACTTTGGGAATGTCTTTACGCTCAGGGATTATTCTTTTCTTGCATTAACAGAATCAGAAATGGCCCTAAGCCTAATGCACAGGTTCTTAGCACTGAAGCCCTGCTGTATTCTAAGCAGGCAAAACAAGAGTTCAAATAGCTTATTCGTATTTCCTAAAGCTGTATATCTTAGAATTATCTTTGAATTAAAATTTTCAATCAACAGCTCACTGCTAAATCAAAGCATTGTATGAGAAACTATAAATGCCTAATTTTGCCTCCTAAGTCTTCAAAATAACTGAAAAAATAATTTTGAAATTAAGATGTTTGTATAGAATCGGTCACTTACCGCTTGCCCATAATTCCTGTATGACACAGATCTAAACTTAGACAACTCCACTGTTGTCAGAGCTATCGCAGTCAATGAAATAATTATACATAAGAGATTCAGGCCTAAGGAAGACACAATCTGGAAGGAAGACAGAGGAAATTTGTTATATTCACAATACATTTTTTTTTTTTTTGAGATAGGGTCTCACTCTGTAATTCAGGCTGGTTGTAAACTCACTATCTAGTCCAGGCTGACCTCGAACTCACGGTGATCTTCCTGCTTCAGCTTTCTAAGTGCTGGGATTATGTGCCACCATGGCAGGCCAGAATACAAATTTTGGTTAAATGTTTTGCTAATAAATAATTCTGCTCTGAGGATGCGGGAAGTGTCTGTATGCTTATGATTCATGTAAAATATTTTTCTGGTTTAGAGGAAACCCAATTAGTCTAGTGGAAGCATTAAAAATATCATCAAGGTTATAAGCATTCCACTGAGGAGCAAACACTGTGTTTTATAGTCTGGGTTTTTCATGCAACTAAATCAGACATCAAGGTTTTTTTTTTTGGGCACATGTTTGCAATATATAATGACTACCTTCCTTGTGTGGAGCTGGTCCACGTACATAAAACATCTTAATTCTTGTTTCATCCCCTTTCCCTTTCCTGCCTTCCTGCTACCCGCTTCCCTCCATGTCCTGACCCCCTTCCTGTTTGAGAGAGAGCTACTTCCCTATCTCCTATCATCCATCTTTTATTTTGCTCCTTAGTTATACTTGGGTTTCTCATATAGGAGAAACCATGCGGTATTTAAGCTTGCGAGTCTGATTTGTTTTACTGAACATTATGGTCTCAAGGTGCATTCATTTTCTTACAAGTGTCTTAAATTTATCCTTTATGGCAGAGTAGTATTCCATGGTGTGTAAAAATCAACCTAACTTCTTTCAGCTTTAAGAGTTTACGACTTTTTTAGTTCTATAGTTCTGAGATTATTTTTCTTTCCAATATCCTTCCACCTACACCATAGATCTTTTTTTATTGACAAATAACCTACTTTGTTACAAGATACAATCCTATTTCCAAACTGGATGGTTCAGAAAATGAAGTTTTATAGCACTATAATGTTTCTATATGAAAGCATTTGGTCTTAAAATTTTTTTCTAGTTTTAATATTCATGTAATGCTAAAAGGTAGAACACCAAACAAAACAAAACTACATTTAAATTTAGAACTGTCTGTAAGGGAGTCACAATTTCAAGTATTATTTCATATTTGTTTCCATTAATTAATATGATACTAGATTTTCACTTAACTTTTTCATGCATTTTACAGGGAGGGTGGACTCCTTCATGGTTTACACATTCTTATTTTTCACTTCGTGACAGATGATTTCTACAGACAGCCCAGGCACCTCAACTTACCAGGGTTCGGGTTGGAGTTTTTGCTGCTTTTATGATGCAGGCTCCTGTTAAGATATACTGGATATAAAAAAGACGTGTAAATATTCATCAATGATGGCTGCTGATTTAAAATGTTCTTCACAAATTCCCTCTTCTAAGTTAATTACTTTTATAATACTAACAAAATTTAAAGAAATTTTAGTGGGAAGGATGAGGACTTCCCACTACTTTCTATCACGAAGTAATGACGCTACTAAGGTAACAGCTGTTGAAAGTAACGGTAGGGTCACTAGTAACCAAGTATATAAAGAATAGTGGACAGAATGTAGGTGGTCGTATCAGTTACAGATAGCCTGAGAAGTCCTGACCAAAACTGTGTGTGTATGTGTGCATGCGTGAGTGTGCGCGTGTGTGTGTATGTGTGTGTGTGTGCGTGTGTGTTGCCCCATACATAACTGGCAGTTGTTCTCTCCTCGTAACACAGCACTGGGGACTGGTCCTGTTATGTTGAGGAGATGCAAGAGCTTTGTACAAACACCAAAAGATAATTAAATCCAGGGTCACATGACTGGGAGACACACACTAACTAAAGATCCGTCCACAGTAGTGACAGAGTTGTCCCGCCCTAACTTATCCTCCATCCATGGCACCAGAACAATAGAAACACAAGAAAACACGGCAACAGCTGATCTCATGGGCACTGAAGCAAGGGAACTTACAGGCAATGAGCTACAAAAAAGCCAAAAAATATTTATTTATTTATTTATTGGTCAAAAAAGCCAAAAAATAGTGACAACAGCAACAAAAAACCCCAAATGGTAAAAATGCTTGAAGAGATCAAAGAAGAAATACATAAGCAAATTAATAAGACCTTTAGTGTACCTAAATACGCTTTATAAGAACATACAAAGGCACTGATAAAACAGCCGGTGAATTTAAAGAAAATAAGCTGGTTGAATTAGCATGTTCCCACCTGCTGGTTAAATTAACACTGAATCACCAGAGGGACAAGCGTAACTTTCTGTTTGGTGCGGGGACAGTCCCATCGTGGGGTACAAACTGTTGTGAATGTGCTATACAAAAAGTATGAATGATCATTTTGTTAAATAATTAGAAATTGTGAAAAGAAATCAAGCAGAAATCCAGGACATGAGCAACTTCAACTGAGAGCACAGGGAGGATGGGGGATCAGTGTGGGGGAGCGTGTCGGGACTTGAAGACAAAGGTAGGTAGTAAATCACGAACCCAGTGATATGCTAAGAGCACGAAGGTGCCAAGAAGTAGGAGCCATCAGCTGCTAGGTGACTGCAAAAACAAACAAACAAACAAACACACAAAGCAAGAACAACTCCCCCACTGAACCCCCAAAACGAAGAGCTAATCTAACACTTACAGGAATAAAACAAAGAACACAACTCCAAAGGATAAAAATTTATTCATGAAAATCAGAGCAGAAAATTTTCCAAGTGTAGGAAAAGAATTAAATTTCCAGGTAGACAAGGCACATTGAACCCCAAATGCCCATGACCAGAAAAGAACCTCTTCATGAGCCATCTTAGTCAAAATTCCAGAAAAGCAACCAAAGAGAGAATACTAAAAGCTGTTGGAGTAAAACAGCAAGTAACCTGGAAGGACAAGCCTTCCAGAGTAACCGCAGCTCTCTCAGCAAAACCTCAACGCCAGCAGAAACTGGAGTACGCTTTCTCAAGCCCTAAATAACAGAACAATCGTCAACCCTAAATCCTGCAGAAACAGACCCCAATATCCTGCAAAACTACCCTTCAAAATTGATGGAGAAACATTTTCCAGAACAAAGAAACCCCAAAGAAATCCACGACCACTAAAGCAGCACTGCGGAAAACACTGACGGGAATTCTGGCAGATATGGGAGGCCAACAGCACTGAGGAGCCGGAGGGAGCGTGCACCCAGCTGAGAGCAAGCGGGAGGAAAGAGGAAGGGGCCGGAGGCAGCAATGTCTCCCCGTGATAATGAGCTCCGCAGTCAGAGGACACAGGCCGGCAGACTCCGTCAGAAAACAAGACCTCACCAGGTGCGCGAGACCTCGTCCACAAAGAAAGGCATAACCTGAAAAACACTATTTTAGAAGACGAATAATTAGCAGTACAGGACCTAGAGCACTAATCTGGATTTTGCTAGAAAATCCACTACTTTTCTCCCGATTTTCCCCAAGGTGATCAGTGGACCCTGACGAGCCAGTGTGGAAAAGGCCGGGGGCCTCTCACACTTTCCTTCTGAGTTGTGGCCGTCTTGACTCCAGGAGCTCAGAGCTCCTGCTGCATGCATGGGTAAAGAAGTGTGGCTACCTGCGGCCAACGCTTCTCCGCCGTGAGGTGCTATCGTCCTCCATCCTACATTCTGCCCTTGATCATTCACCTCTTTCCTGATCACACATACATATATATGGATTTACAACCACATGTGAAAATATGACTATATATATATGTGTGTGTATATATATATATATGTATAAATGAGGTCTAATACCTTTTTTTTTTTTTTTTTTTGCAGCACCAGAGATTGAATTCACAACGTCACGCCTGTCAGGTACTTAAGTCACTGAGCCAAACTCCCAGTCCTGGTTTTTTGAGGCAGGGTTGCAGTGTGTAGCTCAGACCGGCCTTGCGCTTGCGTTGTAGCCTAAGCCGGCCTCAAACTCACAAGGCTCCTCCTACCTCAGCCTCCCGAGTGCTGGGATTAAAGGCGTGCGCCACCACACCTGGCTAGAGGTCTAATACCTTCAGAGTGGTTTTAGTTGGATTTCTGTCCTCCAAACCTTTATGTCAACCTCAAAACATGTGCTCTCTTCCTTACTGTGTCTTCCGTCTTGTGCCCTACCTAACATGATTTACAGCCTGAAGCATCTCAGTCTCTGCCACCAGAGGCTGCCCTGTGCCTTTCAGGGTGCTTTGTAGCATCCTTGGCTTCTGCCCACTAGATGTGGCACTGGAAAAACACAAAAGATCTCCAGACCCTATGAAATGTTTCTGAGGTATAAATCACTTCTTTTTCAGAACTGCTGCTGGAAATAACTGTCTATGCTCTTAGCTATGTGGGCATAAACTTCATTATCTCTTACCTACACAAATACATGGCGCTTCATTTATTTCATATCATCAATTTCCTCCTGGTTCAGACCCTTTAAGGCCTAGACGGTCTTTCAATGTAGAGGAACAAATAAGCAGAGCGTCCGGCGCCCACATCTCCCAGCCCTCACCTTATTTCTCAGGAGCACATCCTAGCAAAGTCCTAGAAGGGACTCATATATATGGGCTATCTCAATTTCTCTCTTCCTATATTTTTCTTCAGCGTGCAGGTGGTTCTTGGAGCTGAGCCCAGGAACTTTCCACTGAGATACATTTGCAGCCCTTTTAAAAAAGTTTTTATTTAGAGATAGGATCAGATTTGAGTCAATAAGTTGCCCAGGCTGGGCCTGAACTTGTGATCCTCTTCCTTTTGTGTCTTAAACCAATTCCCATCAGGCTTTTGCCTCACAAATCCACTGAAAATACTTGTGATGTTTCCTAACTGGTCACCACATTGCTAAACTCAGCAGCCAGTTCTCAGTTTTCATCTGATTTGACAAATCAACAGAGAGAGAGAGAGAGAGAGAGACAGACAGACAGACAGACAGACAGACAGAGACAGAGAGAGGTCTCTGCCTATTTCTTGTAATGCAGTACTTCTTGTGGCTCCCAGCATGCCTTTCTCTTCAGGTTTTCCTGTCTGGACACCACAGAAGAGTGCAGATGATGACAGATTTAGGGAATGACCACTGGCCGTAAGTATGGTTAGGATTCTTTGTCTTTGACGTGTCTTGGGACAATTCATCCTACTGTATTCCCTTTAGCCACATCTCTGGGAACAGCATTTGTAAATCAAAGGTGCTCAAAACAAATTTGTTGAAAGAAAGCATTTAGCTTTGAATAAATTACCAGTGTGGCATTTAGTTACAGAATTCTCCTGGAAACAGAGGCTAAGAATCTCTGCTGATCAGGCAGAAGACTTAGACAGTTATTCTATGTGGTACCACATCCACAGCAAACACCTTTTTTTTTTTTTTTTGGTAAGGCTCTTTGCACTGAGCTACATCCCTAGCTTTTTTTTTTTATTAATACATGTTTGCAATACATAAAAACTACTTTCACTACAGGTAATTGGTACCTGTATACATGCGCATGGCACATCTTCACTTTTTTTTTAAAACTTTTTTGAGACAAGGTCTCATTAAATTTGCTAATTTGCTTGGACTTGTGATCCTCTTACATCTGCCTCCTAGAGTTCTGGGGTACAGACGTCTACTACCTGGTTCCTTCTTTTTTGTTTAGAGATTTTTTTCCTGCCTTCTACTATAGACATGGCTATTGTTCACTGAGTGATTAAATCAATATAAACGTCTACTCACAAAAATGCCCCACAGCGTGCATCCCGTTCTGTACGTTACAGGTTCATATTTCCCAAAGACTCCTTTGATTTGTCCCATATATAAAACCAGCAGAAAATACCACATTAAAACACTAAAGATGCCAATCATAATCTGGATAGCCTGTGAGAAGAGAATACCATCAGTACTGAAACAGTGTAATTTAAAACATAATTCCAATGAGTCTTAACTATAAGAAACATTAATGTGTTATGAAAGATGAAAATTAAATCACCATGCACTTAACAATGTGTTTCCTGAACTGGTGAGCCCAGACAGAAGGCTCTAGCCAGGAAGGACTGCAGGCTCCCAGAGGAGTCAGCTGTGCCAGGAGCCGCAGGCTGTTCCGTAAGAGTGGCTCTGGTCAGTTCTTTTTTTTTTTTTTTGCGGCACTGGGGATTGAACTCACAACCTCGCGCCTGCCAGGGCAGGCACTTAAGGCACTGAGCCAAACTCCCGGCCCTGGATTTTTGAGGCAGGGTCGCACTATGTAGCTCAGACCGGCCTTACGCTCGCGTTGTAGCCCAAGCCGGCCTCGAACTCACAATGCTCCGCCTACCTCAGCCTCCTGAGTGTCTGGTCAGTTCTTGATGAGAATGTTAGCAATGTGGCTATGTGATGGGTCATGCTCTCCACTCACTAAGTCATGGCACGAGTGGACAGTATTGAGAGTGGAGAGAAACGTGGTTTCTAATCTCACTATGGTATCACTGGCCTCTTGTCTGGTGCTGCTTATTCAATACCTACTGTGTAAGCACTTTTAAATTGCAACTAAATTCCATATACCTTTCCATGGGCCAAAGAAGTGGGCTTAAAAAATAATGTCTCTTTATATCAATGAATATTGCTCTTATAGAACTATGAAATATCCAAATAGTCAAAGCTTGTAAAAAAAATAGACTTTGCCAGTGTGTGAAGGAAAAGATGGATTTTCTTATTTAAAGATAGTTTTTACTCAAGAGCCAACAGAATGGGTTCCAGGAAGTCAAACTTCCTTCGTCTCACTTATTAAAAAAAAAGGGGGGAGGGTGAATTGTGGCTTTCATTCAATACCCAAAGTAGTCTGTGACCTCAAAGTGGTCTGTGACCTCAAAAGGTTAAGTACCTCTGCTAATAATCAGGAAAGAAACTTAGACAACTGATTTATATGGTACTCAAATTCAAATGACAAGTTAAAGACACTGAGAATGGCTCTCCACCCTGTAGCCTGTAGCATCCACAATCCTCATAACTGCTTAGTGTTTACTAAGATAGCTACACAAATAGTCTGTCATTTAACAGGTTTATAACTTAGTAGAACAAATCTATAATAGAAAAGATGAATTTACAATCATTTTACTGCACAGACATAAAATTACCAGCGATAAGTCTCTCTCACAGGTAAGGAAAACATACACATATTCTCTCTGTAAAATTTTACTACTTATTTTGCTTTCTCTATTATTCTGCCTGTGTTTGTTTGGTTAGCACATTTACTTCGAAGTACTTTTGTTTATGAAGAGACATGAGATCAGTCAAAATTTATAGAAGAAAATCTACATAATAAAAAAATCTTTTATCCTTTGATTGAACTAAATCTGCCCCTTTCCAGATCCAGCAATACCACCCTTTCCAAAACCAAAATACTTTATGATTAAGAGGAATATTACTTACCCCCAAAACAAGACTGTCTGCTCTAGAGATGTATGCATTTCCACATGCCATACTACTAGGACTTCCTCTAGTTGATTTTGTTTCTAACCTTTGGCAATATCTTTATGTCCAAATTTCTAAAAAAAAAAAAAAAAAAAAACCACAAAACACATACATACGATTTTCTGAGAAGAAAATGCATATATTTGATTTTTTTTTCTGTTTTGCAGTTAACTCCCAAAGGCAGAAGCAACGGCTGTCTTCTTTCTATGGTTGAATTCTTAGAGGCATCAACTTGCATTCGCCTGACCCGAATGACTATCTCTGTGACTAGAAAGCCTGACTGGATGACTAAGCAATATTGGTTTATTCCAGATTTTATCTTTTGGTTGTGAACAGTGTTACTAGGTGACAAAGTAAACATAAAGGACACCTAGAGGCTTGTAGTAGGCAATTTTCAATAAGGCTTCTAACAATTCAATTGCAATTAATGATCAATTTAATGCACTTTATACTGCCATGTTTACATTTTCAAAACCAAGTTCTTTTTTTTTTTTGGGGGGGGTACTGGGGATCAAACTCATGATCTTGTGCTTGCCAGGCAGGCCCTTACGGTGCTGAGCTAAATCCGTGGCCCAAAGCCAAGTTCTTATACTTCAATTGGCCAATTGTGATTTTTCTTGATATGTAGCTGCTACCTTGCTCTTCTTTATATATTAACATAACTTTGTTTTATCAATATCTTTTTTTTTTTTTGGTGGCACTGGGGATCAAGCTTACAACCTCACGCCAGCCAGACAAGCGCTTAAGTGCTTAAGACCACTGAGCCAAACTCCCAGCCTAGTTTTTTGAGGCAGGGTTGCACTATGTAGCTCACGCTGGCCTTGCACTCGTGTTGTAGCCCAGTCGGCCTCGAACTCACGATGCTCCTCCTACCTCAGCCTCCCGAGTGCTGGGATTAAAGGTGTGCGCCACCATGCCCAGCTGTTCTATCAATATCTTATCAAAATTGCTTCTGTTACTCTAAAAGTATCTCCTGTTCCTTTCTTCCCTGTTATTCCTGTATTTCTTCTTATGTTTAGATCACATTTACATAGATAAAATCCTGGCTAATAGCTCTATCTCCCTTTGGGACTTTATCCCCGAGTAGATATGAAATTCTGTATATGCTAAGTGTGTCAAGCATAACTTAATCGTGTGAGTCATGCCACCTGATGATTCTAGTTTTGGTTTTCGATTTTTTCAGAAAGGAGGAAGTTCTGACTGAATGACTCCAAAACCTAAAAGTTTAATGACTTGACTGTTATCAGGAAAAAGTTTAATGACTTGACTGTTATCAGGAATCTTGGTTTCTAAACTTTAATTTCTAAATTAAATGAATGCTTCTAAATGCCTTGACAGCCAGTGTTAGCAAAGGAGGAAAAACAGCATGTTAGTAACTGAAGTAAGCTACCAACATTTGGGAAGTAACAAAGGGTTTAGGACTACAGGCAACCAAGTTTAATCTCTGTCCTGATGAAATAAAAGGCCACAGAACTATAGATTTTGTGTAATGAGGAAACGTTGTATCAAGATTGCTATTGTCACTTTTCAAAACACAGGAAATTAAAAACAAGTCCTTTTGTGTATAGAGATAAATTCGTCTTGCAAAAATAGCCTAACAGTGGAACAAGCATGAAGAGACTTGGCGGAATAAAATTATGATCACTATAATCTATCAGGCCGCCACAAAGCCACCCCAAGAGAAATAGTCACCGGATTACTAATGAGAAAAAATAGTGTGTAAGCCTGTGTTTCAAACTCCCAGTTTAACTAACTGATGGAAGAAAGAAGCGCTCCAATATATTCATGAAATAGCTGGTTTGAATTCTGAAAGTATTCCACATTTGGCTATTCTACCACCCAGCCATGCATCCTGTTTTTATAAAAGCAATGAAAAGTACTAACGTAACCGCTCGTGCTTCTTTTCTGGAGAGCCTGCACTAACACAAAAGCAGGCCAAAGCCAATGCCCCGGGCTGCATTCCTCGCCCGCCGTGCCCCAGCCCAGCAGGCCGGCCCGGGCGCCTTCACCCCGCGGGACCGCGCTACCTCGCAGGGTCCCCCTCCACGTCCAGCCTGTGGTCTGCACGCCAAGCTGCTGGCAGGCCGTGGGGTCCCGCGTCCGGGTCCTCACCAGGGCCCAGGTTGAAGAGGCAGGTCTTGCCTGGGGTGGCCCTCAGCGCCGGGTGCCTGGACCCCGCCGCGTGGCATCACAGAGGTGGCACAATCCAACATGCCGGTGCCCAGGCGCCCAAGAACCGGGGTTTCCAAGGCAACGCCGCTCCTCCTGCGCATGCGCGTCTCCGGGAGCGCCTGCGCACAGGCACACGCACAGAGCACGCACACGCACTGGGCACGCAGTCTAAACATGGCGAAGCCGCAATGAGGTGGGAATTTCACGTGGCTGTTCAACCATCTTTGCATACCGTTTCTTACACACAAAAGCGTCAGGACATGGATGAACGGTCACTCCTTCACCTTTTCTGTCCTCAAGGAGAAATGCTGACCACAAAGCCCGTTAGGACATGTGAGTATTGAAGAAGGCAGGTAGGTCAGTTCATGACGCCCTCCTCCCCACCCCAAACGCAAGAAAAGGAGGGTATTAATGAGAATATCTAGCAAGATGCCAGGAAGATGTTACCGGAAGTTTTTTTTTAAAATTATGTTTTGCCATGCATAGTAATTATATTCATTTTAGGGAATTGGTACCATACCTATCACATCTTAATCGTTTTTATGCTCTTGCTTCTGCCTTTCCCTCTCCTTCCTTTCCAAGGCCGTTTACCTGCGTGTACATAGTCTAACTCGCTGTTTTCTTTTAACATCATTTTTATTGGGTTTAAAATTACTTCTACTTTGGAGAGTGATATTTAGTCTTTTCTGTCAGATTTGTTTCCCTTAGTATTATGGCCTCATGAACTGTCTTTTTTCCTACAAATAACTGGAATTTATACTTGTTTATGGCCGAGTAGTACTCCACAGTGTATGCATACAACATTTTCTTTGTTAATCTGTTGATGGACATATAGGCTGTGTCTGTAATTCAGCTATGGCAAGTTGTGTTGCTATAAATATGGGTATGACTGTGTCAGTGTAGTGTGATGACTTCAGCTGAGTCAATTGAAATTTCTTTAGTTTTTGTGGACTTTTCATAGTAGTTGTTGTGATGAGCAAACGACCCCCGGGATGAATAAAACTCGCGGAACACCCGAAGAGTTTAAACGGAGCGTTTATTGCCAGGCCCGGCGGCACAGTCTGGCTTGGAATCGATCCGAGACTGTCCACCGCGTGGTGGCCTGGAGGGGCTTATATTGCATTAGGACAAAGGGAGGTGGGGTTAGTAAACGCGGTAACAAAAAGTAAATTACATTGGTTAGTTTAAACGATCGGCTACATTCTTTGGGGTCTTTGGGGTAGTATTTCAGGAGGGAGGTTTGAGGGCTGGGCTTACAGGGTGATTTGCTTAA
>RJWM01044970.1:0-13005 GCA_004363535.1 Dasyprocta punctata | reverse complement strand
AGTTTTTGAGGCAGGGTCGCACTATGTAGCTCAGGCCGGCCTTGCACTTGCGTTGTAGCCCAAGCCGGCCTCGAACTCACAACGCTCCTCCTACCTCAGCCTCCCGAGTGCTGGGATTAAAGGCGTGTGCCACCACGCCTGGCTTTTCTGTCTTGTTTTTGAAATTCAATATTCTTCTCACTCTTTTGTTCAGATTTATTGTTTGGTTTATTCAATGTTGTTTTGATTGGTTTTATTCTGTTTTGTTTTACTTGATTTTACTATGTTTGATGGAATGGAAAACTATTGGACAAGATATATTATGGTAGCCATTGTTAATTTCCTATTATCCTACTTTGAAGTTCTATACCACTTTCACTGCTTTGTTTTGATTGGCTTTACTCTGTTTTGTTTTGTTGGGTTTTGTTATCTTTAAAATAAAATAAAAAATTTTATTACCAGAGGGAAAAGTTTTGTATTCCACTTTATTTTTGAATAGTACATATTTGCAGTACCAACAAAAACAATCTCCCCAAGACAAAAACAATAACCAACAAACAGTGTTTACAGTAGACCAGTAGGCAGTCTGCTACTAGAACTCTGTTTATTCACATGTATGGACAGGATTGATGTGGAAATAACTATACTTTTTAAAGCATTAGATTTAATTCTTTTTGAGTACAAAAAAATTGAAAATGAAAGTAAAGGGACTGCTGAACTTCAGATACATGTTTCTTCACCTTAAGGGCTACTGGTTCCTAAAAGAGCTAAGTAAGCTACTGGTTATCAAACTCAAGTATGCAACAGAACCCCCTGAAGGACTTGATAAGTCACAAATTTATGGGCCCCAACCACAGGATTTCTGATTTGAGAGGTCTAGAGTGAGACCAAGAATCTCCATTTCTAACAAATTCTCAGAGGATTCTGATTTTCCTGGTTTGGGACCATACTTTGAGAACCACTGTATTAAGGTTAAAAAAAAACAAAAAAGATGAAAAAACTTAGTATTGGTCCTTAGGGTTTCCCCTAGAAGACAGTATGACTTCACATGACACCTGGCCATTGAAGAGGAGATGTGTTTGTAGTCTTTGTCCCATTTTCCTTCTACCATGTTCCAATTTGTTGACACGTTAATTTTGCTAAGGGTTTGTCATACATATTTGCAGTCTATGCTCAGTTTTAAAATTCACCTTGTAAGGAATTCAGAGTTCAAAATCATTCATTTTGTTGGACTTTGTTGAGGAACCTGGACCCCTTCTCTTTGAGTTCTCAGTATATATCCAGAACCAAGGCTTGCTGGACCAAATCAAAAGTACGTTTTACTCCTATAGGCTTTGGTGACCCCAGGCTGTTCTGGGACCTGGAAAATTACTAGTCCTGGAGAAACTTCCTCTTCTGCTGAGGCCCTGAAATAGCAGCAAAGACTGTGGCATTCCAAGAGATTTTCTTTACTGTTCTTCATGTGTTCTGGTCACCCTGTCAATTCCTTTGTCCATATTGGGGGCCACTGTCACCAAGATTTTGTCAACTGTTTCTTTACTCAGGGCCATTTACTGGGGATGTGGAGGAGTTGAAAGTTCCATCACACCTTACTGCATTAGCATCTTCTCCCTTCCTAGTTTGATGGCTGCTGATTAATTTGTGCCTGATGGCTACTAAGTCTGAGAGATAATGAAGAATAAAAGATTTTCTGACCTAGTTTTACTTTTCGTGCTTCCATCAGGAAGTATCCCCTTCCTTTCTTTTTTTTTGCCCCCCCCCCGGCACCGGGGATTGAACCCACAACCTCACGTCTGCCAGACAGGCACTTAAGTCACTGAGCCAAACTCCCGGCCCTGGTTTTTTGAGGCAGGGTCGCACTATGTAGCTCAGGCTGGCCTTGTGCTCGCGTTGTAGCCCAAGCCGGCCTCGAACTCAAAACGCTCCATCTACCTCAGCCTCCTGAGTGCTGGGATTAAAGGCATGCGCCACCATGCCCGGCTTCCCCTTCCTTTCTTAAAGAAAAAATTCAAGGGTTCAATGGTAAACCATTTGCCTAGCAATGGGTTTGATCCACAAAAATAAGTAAAATAAGTAAAAAACAATTTTAAAATGCATGATTTATTAGGTAAAATGAGGTAACTTATGCACCTATACAAATTGTCATATAAATATAATAATTCTTTCCAGTAGAAAAAAATTAAAATTATCCTCCAAAATATTTGGTAGTTTTTCCTGTGATAAGACTGTGTTGGCAAGAGCCGGGAGTTTGGCTCAGTGACTTAAGCGCCTGTCTGACAGGTGCGAGGTTGTGAGTTCAATCCCCAGTGCTGCAAAAAAAGAAAAAAAAAAAAAGAAAAAAAAAGAAAAAAAAATTCATTTCTTTAAAAATGTAAAAAAAAAAAGACTGTGTAGGTGGTTTTTTATTTGTGAAAGTACTAAAGATTCTTATTGTCAAAACATGTTATTATAACAGAAAATACAAATTAATTGTCCTGAAAAGTTTATAGACTCCAGGGCATCTCTCTGAGAAGGCCAGCTCATTACATAAAGAAAATACTACCCAAAACAAAAATCAGGAAGTATTTGAGACTGTGTGCCAAATAATTAACATGTAAACAGTAAGGCAAAATAAAAAGGCAGCTTCTATTTCCCTTCTTCAATAAGATATGCATTACATAAAGCTATGAGACTCATTTTGGTAAAAATGCTTTCATTATCGAAAAAATTGGAATTCCTCTACTCTGCCCCCAAATTTAAGCCCTGACCTGGACAAGAAATCAAAATGAGACATTTCACATGAACCTCAAGTCTATAATCTAACAGTACTTACCAACTTCTTTACTCTAAATATGTTCAACTTCCAGGGGCTAGAGGTGTAGCTCTGTGATAGAGCATTTGCCTGGCATATGCAAGGCTGTGGGTTCTACCACCCTTCCCCATTCGTATCAGCATCAAGTCAGCAGTCTCAATTCTTCCCCTTCAGAAGTTTTCCACTAAATTAGAGTTAAGCCAATAGCACTTTAAAATGCAAGAAAGGACGTGTACTACTGTTTGTTCTATGACATATAAACTAGAAGTACAGCAGTGACCCAATGAGGTGCCAAGAGGCAAGAAGAACTGGCCAGAGATATGAATAACTAGCCATTGGACAAAGTGGTCCAGGAGGATGACCAAAAAGCAAGAAGACTCCCGTTTTAGCCTAGAAAGAATGGTTCCTGCCAAGTCTAGCTGTGAAGTGTACTCAGATCTCAAATAGGCCTTAGGTAGGTATAGGGATCCCTTTTCCATCCTCATTGGAGTCCAGGAAGTTTATATTTGTAAACCCATGGAGAAGTTACTGAACTTCTAGTGAGCTAATTCCACTTCCAATGCAACCCTGGTGAGAATAAAGACACTAAAACGTATTTATATTTATGGGGGGGGCAAGAAGTCCTGAGTTTGGCCAGGATAGTTTAGCAGAACAAAGCCCTCAACTCAGGGCCTAACTTGGATTTTATTAATTCATGAAGAAGTGGCTTGAGGGTGAGTGACTGTGAGAATGGGGGAGATACACGCATACTGTGAGCAGGGCTAGGTAAGAGGCCTGAAAGCACCTCTGCAATATGCAGAGAGAAGGATATGCAGAAAGACCAATCTGCATAACACAATTGAGGTAGCATTTAATGTTTCAGGGGTGGTGTTTCAGCTTTGATGTGCAAACTTTTCTGCCCTGGGAAGTAATAGCCTCTTAGCTCTCGGCTCAACCCAGCTGACAGCACTAGATCATTGGTTCTGCATCCCACCGGGCTCAACCATGTGTAGGGAGACAGTGGGACAGGAAATAGCAACTGTCACCAAGTTTCGAAATTACACATCAGTATCTCAGCCAGCCCTACTGACATTGCTTAGAGCCAATTGAAGTGAAAAGGAAATAGCTTAGCCAGCTCTGTACACATCAGAACATGGAGATAGGGCCAGGTTTAGCCGAAGTGGAGGTAATTACTCTTTGTTCAAGGAGAGTCGGTCCAAGCGGTTCCCCACAGATAGATCCCCTAAATTGACAAGGCTAGAGTACAACACTGGCAGTCAAGAGGGCTAAAGCTGCCCAAACTAGCCAGTGGGCACCTCCATTCTATGATTTGTCAACGCTCACATTGATAGGGGTAAAGAACCAAAATAGGTCTTGGAATAGCATGAACATCACATAATTAGCTATGATCCAAGTTCTTGTCTAGACTAAATGATACAAAGAGAGATAATGAGGTCCCCCAAAGATTACTGCTGAGATTATGTTGGTCTAACCTGAAAGCATTACATGATGGTTTCTTCTACACGAGGACAAGCTTTGCACTGATGTTCCTCAAAAATTATTCATGTCTCCAGTGCTGGCCTCAGTTTAAGAGGTTTTAAAAAAAACTGTACCATTCCTATGTCAGAGTCAAGATAGAAGAGGAGTAGGATACAAGAAACTCCAATCAGAGTCTCTGGGATATCGCTCAAGAATTCAGTGCATGTGAGCACATTCAAGTCATAGGGTTTTGAGATTTTGAGTTCATCACAGTTGTTTCTATCACTGGGATACCCATCTTGGAAGGCTTGAAGGCCGCAGGATGTCTACTCATTCAGGTGACCTAGCACAGATCAGCTCATGGGAGAGGGCTTTCAAGTTTCTTTGTTAGACTGGATGGTAAAATCAGACTTCTGCAGTGGGCACCTCTATTCTATGATTTGGTCAGTAAACTTGTCCATTTACTGACAAGTTGTTGTCCTACTACTAGGATCCATGTGCTAGCATTTGGGCCAGGTAAAGCTGTGGAGGAATCAGAAGTGATTCCAGGCCTCTGCTTAGGGAAAGAATGAGGGGTGTTGCTTGGGGTGGGCTGGGCTGAAGCAGGCTGCTTCTCTGCTTTTGTTATTGTTCCACTCTGCAGGTTTAGTTTCCATGATTAGAGAATTCATGAATAACAGGGCTGGCTTTAGTCTTTACCACCAGGACATTGTCTGTACCATTAGTGGCTGTGTTAGCTATGTTTCTCTCACTGCTGACACCCAAAGTTAAAGGAGGAAAGGTTTATTTAGCTCAGTTTGTAGAGGTTTCAGTCTATAATCAGCTGGCTCCAAGGCAGAGTGGCATGGCACAGGCACAATAGTTCAAGGAAGTGGAAGACAGCAAAAGCAAGACCAAAATATGGGGAGGCAAGCCTCTTTTCCTCCCTTATATTGTAAGCAGACTACCACTCCCTAGGGTGAGTGCAGCACTCACACCATTTCCATGCCCTCCTCTTGCACAGGATGAGAATGTTTACAAAATGAGGCCCATGGCCCCCTGCTGAGTTGAGCTGGAAATGCTGTAACTCTGTTTCCTGAGGTGTGGGCATGAAAACAAGAGGTCCAGGGTTAACAAACTGTCTTCGAAAAGCCTGCCCCCATGACCACATGAGGCTTTGAAGGGGACATCCAGACACAGACCATAACAGTGGCCACTGACACAGTGCTAGTGGGAGTGGGGGTGGAGAAATACACTGTCCTTTCCCTCCTGCCCCTTGGCAAGGAGCTGATACTTGTGCTTTGGAATCACTGGCTTTCTGGAAATGCTCCTCATGTCCAGTGGGGGAGGAGTCACAGGTCTAGGATCTTTAAGGGCATCATAACTTAATGTTGGCAGCACGTCCTGTTGGGCAGACATCTTGCCTAGAGGTCTACTAGGCTCAAGAGCAGGCACTTCTAGTTGCCTCAAAGTTATTGAAAGGCTGGAATCCAGCTACTTTTTCTGTATAAATTCAGAGCTGAGTCCCTGCCACCATGGTGAAATGATGTCACAATTATGCTGACAGATGCTAATGAGGAAACTGTCCAGCTGCTGCAAATCAGCAACACTTCCCAGGTTGAGGCCATCCAGTCTCAGTACTATTGCCACCAACCTGTCTACAGACCAAACTCTTGATACTAAAGAAGCTCCAAGGACCCACTTCCCCCGAGAGGCTATGGTGCAGTCCAGACCCAAGCCAACATGAGCATGGCAACAACACTGATGGTCCCCATCACCAACCAGGGAGTACTGACTTTATGGGGTAGTTTAAAAACTTTTAATTTATACTGAGATAATTTTGGATTCACATGCAGCTGTAACAAATAATGGAGAGACCTTGCATGTGCTTTACCCAGTTTCCTACAATGGATCAATTTTTAAAACCAGCAAAACCACCAGAAGACTACCTTATGAACTTCGTAAAGCCCATGAGGAAAGAAACCCAAAGGGTATGGTTAATGAGGGATGTCAACTTCTCTCTGCCTTCTGCATTTATGCCTGTTACAGTACTTAATACTTTTACATTGCAATTCTTTATCTTTGTGAATCTCTTGCCCAATAATAGTTTGCTATGTTCCTCAAAGCAAGGACCATGTCTTACTATCTTTGACTTCTTTGTCAAACCAAAGGGCTTAGCACATGGTGCATGGGAGATGGGGTTAATGTTATGGAGTTCATCAAAAAATTGCCCTCATATCTTATGCTTTCTTTCCAGTCAATGAAAAATGCTGTGGATAACCTTCTGTTCAACTTCCATGTAAAGGTTAAATCTGTAGTTGTGATTTTTGTTTTTGTGGTACTAGGGATTGAACTGTTACTGGCCTTCACACTGGGCTGTATCTCCAGTCCTTTTTATTTTTACTTGGAGACAGGGTCTAAGGCTTAAACTCGAGATCCTCCTGCTTCAGTCCCCTAAGTAGCTGGGATTACATGCATGTGCCACTGCACCCAGCACATATGTAAATCTTAATAGATATATTCTACTTACTACTCATTCATTCATCAGTCAGTTAACATTTAATCCGGTCCTTTTAAGTAGGATGTTGGGTGCTGAGGATATGATGGTGAACAAGATCAACATGGTCTCTGTCCTTATTCTATACTCTAAATTACAAAACATATTATTTCTTTTTTAGGCTATACATCTTTAAAAGGCAATGTTTTCTGAATAGGATATCTATCTATGATCTATCTACCTGTAGCTACATAAGGCGTGTTTTGCATCTTGAGACAGTGCCAAAGTATATCCAAATGTGCCTAAATATGCAACCTGTTGTGGAGTAATATTAAATCAACCATTTTGCCCTTATGTGCTACAATAAATAAAAAAATAAAACTATTGAATCAATGCTGTATTGGGTAATACTATGTACCCCCAAGTCCTCATATACTTTTGCTGGGGCTGAGTCTCACGCTTGTGATTGGTTTATTGTCTAGCGCTGGGATTGCTGATGTGAGTGCTGCACCCGCCCAGGAGTGGAGCTGAGATACAGTGTAAAGGGTCTTCCTCTTGCTTGCTCTCTCTCTCTCTCTCTCCAGCATGCCTTGCGGTTGCAGCAGCTATGAATGGCGGCCCTGCCACGCCATGCTGCCTTGGAACCAACTAAGTATGGACTGAAACTCCCGAGAAACTCTAAGAAACAAACCTTTCCTTCCCTAATTTTGGGCATTAGGTATTCTGTATGGGCAACAAGTGAAAAGTGACTAAGACAAATGCCATTTATGAAGTTTCATTTCTAAGTTTATTGCCCATTTTTCCTTTATGATATGTTCATATCATAAAGGCAGGACCATGTATCTTGCCCTCTGGTTTATTAATGAAATTTTAGCACAGTTATCTGTGAAATAAATAGCTTTCAATCAAATAAGCATTTGAAGTTCAAGATTATTCCTTAGAATGTGGGGAAAATGAAATCAGTAATTTTAAAAAAAATGAGACAGATTTTATAAGTACCTGCATAAAATAGTCACAGTACTGTGTGTGTGCATTTCTTTCTTTCTTTTTTTTTTTTTTTTTGGTACCAGGGATTTTACTCACAACCTCACGCCTGCCAGGCAGGTGCTTAAGCCACTGAGCCAAACTCCCAGCCTTATTTTTTTCAAGGCAGGGTCACACTATGTAGTTCAGGCCAGCCCTCGAACTCACAACGCTCCGCTACCTCAGCCTCCCGAGTGCTGGGATTAAAGGTGTGCGCCACCATGCCCAGCTGTGCATTTCTTTCTTACCATAATAGGTACATTAAACATATTTGAAGATCCTGACCTGCAGAGATAGTATACAATATAATGCAGGCCATCTATCTAAATTTACTGTCCAGTTAAGAGATGAGTCCAGTGTTCCTGACCCACTACCACTGACTCATTTAAGGTACCGGTTGCCCCATTTTTTTAAGATATGGAAAAAAATCAAATGATTGTAGCTAAGATCTTTCATAATCCAGTTATGAAAAAAATGAGTTCTTATCAACCTCTACATTTCAATTTAGAAAGCTCTGTCTTAGGAAGTTCTGAACAGCATTAAAGATCAACAGGTCCAATCCACATGTTCGTTTCCATCTAGGTGTCCCACAAGAGCCTCGTGTGCTCAGAGGCAGGGCTTTTTGAAGGTGACTGTATTATGGGGACTTATAGCTGAGTTGTTACTAGGAGATGGGGCCTGGCCAGAAGAGACAGATCCCTAGGTATGTGGCCTGGAAACATTTTTCTCCTTCCCTGACTGCTCCCTTGATCTCTCTGCTTCCTGGATGCCCTGCCTTGAGCAGTTCCCCACTGCCCTGGTGCCCTGCCTCAAAGCTACCGGACCACAAACTGAAACTTACACAAACTGGGAGCTAAAATAAACCTCTCCTTTAATTTCTGGCTGACAAGTATTTTGTCCCAGCAACAAGATAAATAAGACACTAAGATTGTGCCATAGAAAATTAAAATACTGTTCACACAAATTGGTAAGTAACGTCTTCAAGCAGAAAGAGCAACAATATTTTATTACAAATAAGTATTTCACAAAAATTTAGTTGGGGATGTATATGTACTGTTAAGCAAGACACATAAAACAAAGAAATAAGGTACTGGGATCTAAACATTTTTATTTAAAATCCCATCAATTGTATCTTACACATAGTAGGTACACAGTACATATCAACTGAACTGAAAATACTCTATAAGATGTGCTTGCAAAATGTGTAATGCTGTAGTAGTAAAGTACAATTTTCAAATACGAGATTTTGTCTGTCAGATTGTTTAAAAGCCTTTAAAAATATGATATGCAGAAGCTTGCCCTGAGGGAAAAATAAGATGGAATATAGGTTACAAAATTTTTATATATTTCCACAATAGCATTTTGAAACTGGAAAAGAGCAAATAGTTGTGGAAAAAACTGAATGAACATATTACTAAAAATTCAGTGCATTCACAACTACCTGATGGAAAATTTGAAGCACCTTTTCCCTAGCCTTCTTACATCGTAATATGAAATGTATGAATTATATAGGCCTTGATCTTCAGAAACTTAAGAAAACTTCAAGTTATAAGCCAAAATGTTATCAGAAAAAGAAAAACTTGGTATAAAAATTACTACTGTAAGGCCACTGTTTAAAGTTCTTTCATGTACAGACACTATACAATTCAGATACTTTTGTTTTATTTTTTTTTTTTATTTTTATTTTTTTTTGCGGCACCGGGAATCGAACTCACAGCCTCATGCCTGCCAGGGTAGGCGCTTAAGCCACTGAGCCAAACTCCCGGCCCTGGTTTTTTGAGGCAGGGTCGCACTATGTAGCTCAGGCCAGCCTTGCGCTCACGTTGTAGCCCAAGGTGGCCTCGAACTCACAACGCTCCACCTACCTCAGCCTCCCGAGTGCTGGGATTAAAGGCGTGCGCCACCACGCCCGGCTTACTTTTGTTTTATTACATTAACAAAACTTTGAACATATAAATGTCCAGATATAACTTGGTTAAATTCTCTAGATGAAACCATGCTTAGAGAAAAATGCGTCAACAAATAATGCCCTTCAGGTGATTCTATTCAAACTTTTTGCAAAAGAAACTGTAGTTAATACAACTTTTAAATTGAATACTGTAATTTAAAAGCAATTAGGTGTAAAAAAGTTGCATTATTCCACTACTGAAAAATAAAGTTATTTTATCAAGAAAGTTACAGTATTAGTGCCTTAGTGACAATTCTAAATCCTGAAAAAAAGAGATGCTCCCAAATATCCTCCTGTAGTGGCATTTCCATTTGCAACAATTCCCGATTAGGTTTCTGTGGCAACGTTTGTATATTCCTATTGAGAGAAAACAAGAGAAATACAGACTTCAAAAGAAGAGTCAATTATAACATCTGAGCTAGAGTTCACAGTGAAATTTTCATAACAGTTTAATTAATAGAGTACTAATTGCACCTCAAGATCTCCACAAAGTATATGGGACCCCAAAGATGCAAAGTAACAACAGAACACAGTAAGACAAGAAAAAAACATATGACATTAGATAACACTGGTATTAGTAAGTTGATGGAAACAGCATCTGGCTATCTGGGTGATTTCAGTGGGGGCTCCGTGGTATAAATTCAAGTCTTAAACCTGAGCCTGATGTGACACAAGCACCACCTCAAATTAGTATTTTATCTTTCCCATCATATGGTATCTCTGATTCTAAAACGATATGGACTCCTCTAATAACTGACAACTGCAGAGAAAGCTATCAGAAGGGAAAACATTTTCTTGCTTTTAGACCTTTAGTCATAACATAATTTAAAAGATGCAAATTTTCAGTAAATTTGGGAAAAAGAATTCACATAAACAGTTAAGACTACAATTAAAGGATAATGAGCATGAATTTTGTATTGTGATGCTATGTAAAATATTAAATTACTAACCATAAACTGGACTTGTGGTATTATGCAAAATATTAAATTACTAACCATAAACTGGACGTAAGACCATGCAACTAATAAAAACAAAAATGGTAGAATGACATATTTTTCAGGGACATTAAAAATAAAAATTTATTAATACATATATCCTTACCTTTTCCTAGGATCTTACATTATTAAAACTGAAAGAAATTTAAAAGTTGATTTATTTTTGGCATTTATATTAGTATGGAGCTGTTTAATTCCAAGCAGAAACAGTGCTGATAAGTTTTTTTCTATTTTTGTTAATGAAATGTTCAAAACACAATCATATATATTTGTTAATATCATTTGTTTAACTAGAGGTAGACTTCACTATATTCTATTTCCTTATTTATTATACAACATAAAATCACATAAGTATATTTTCAAGTAAAATGCTACCCTACTAACAACATTAAAAAGAAATTCTAACTATAATAACTCTAAAGAAAATTTTAACTGGTCTTATTTATAAAAATGTGCACTTCATCCTGAACTAGTTCATCCTGCACATAGCTTCTTCCATACCATCTTTCAAATTTATACCCATCCTTCTAACGATCTGAAAGCCTTTTTTTTTTTTTTTTTTTTTTTTTTTTTTGCGGCACCGGGGATTGAACTCACAACCTCATGTCTGCCAGGGCAGGCACTTAAGCCACTGAGCCAAACTCCCAGCCCTGGTTTTTTTGAGGCAGGGTCGCACTATGTAGCTCAGGCCGGCCTTGCGCCGCGTTGTAGCCCAAGGCGGCCTTGAACTCACTACGTTCCTCCTACCTCAGCCTCCCGAGTGCTGGGATTAAAGGCCTGCGCCACTACGCCCGGCTCTGAAAGCCTATTTTGGCAGACTGTTGAACTAGATGCCCAAGTGCCTTTTCACCTAGATTTCTATAACTTGATACCTGGGTCATTGCAAATGTTCCCTTGTTGTTCCTCTTGGATTCCATCTCTCTTCTTTAGAACCCTGCTACCCACAGCTAGCCAAATGATTATCCTAAAGCACCACTTTTTCCTTCTCAATCTAAGAAAATGTCTGACTGCTACTACTTCAAATCCTAAATATTTTATCCAGCTCTTAGCATGAGGAATTTAGCATGGGAATCCCTCTAATTTGTGCGAGCCAGTATTTTCCTAATCCTACAATCTACTGCCAAACATGGATCTTTGGTTTTAGCTTTTACTGATTCTGGCTCTTCCCTATGCCTCAGCTTATAACTTACCTCTTCCATGAAGAGAGTAGCAATGAACATACTTAAATGCCCTGGCCTTTCCTACCATATGGATCTCCTCCTTTTAATCACTTAGCATCTATGAGATATGCTTCGAAAATATGGTTGCAGACCTGACTACTGTCCTTGCAAGGGCTGCTTATGATGTTGGTCTTTGGCCAGCATTTAGGAATGTAAAGTCCAGGAGAGTGCCTAATATTAACTGCTCAGTGCTGAAACTTTGTGTAAATAATATGGTTTATGCTGAACATCTACTTTCCTCTGGAAACCTGAAATTTGGGCGTGTGGCTGGCAGGTAGGGGATGGGGTAGGTGGCTACACAATCAGTCCCTAGAAAAAATGTTGGGCACTGGCTCCCAAGTGAGCTTCCCAGGCTGACAACATTTCATATGCATTATCTTAACTTGCTAAATTGCTGGGAGAATTTGGCATGTCTTGTGTGACTCTACTGGGAGAAGACCCTTAGAAATTTGTACCTGGTTTCCTCCATTCTTTGCATCACGTGCCATTTCCTCTGGTTGATTTTATTGTCTTTCAGCTCCAATAAATCATAATCATAAATGCAACTAGATGCTGAGTCCTCTAAGGACCCATCAAACATGGGGATCTATGATACAACAGTTGTTTTTTTTTTTTTTTCTTGCGGCACTGGGGACTGAACCCGAGGCCTTTGCACTGAGATACATCCCCCAGACCTTTTTTAGTTTTTATTTTGAGACAAGGTCTCACAAAGTCAACTAAGTTGCCTAGGCTAGGTATTTTACTTATTTATTTTTTTGTGGCACCGGGGACCGAACTCACAGCCTCGTGCCTGCCATACAGGCACTTAAGCCACTGAGCCAAATTCCCAGCCCTAGTTTTTTGAGACAGGGTCACACTATGTAGCTCAGGCTGGCCTTGCGCTCACGTTGTAGCCCAAACTGGCCTCAAACTCACAACACTCCACCTACCTCAGCCTCCCGAGTGCTGGGATTAAAGGCGTGCGCCACCACACCCGGCTGCCTAGGCTAGGTTTGAACTTGCAGTGATCCTGCCTCAGCCTCCCAGAGTGACACCATGGTTTTTGTTTACTAACTTTTTGGAGCATATGGATGGACACATGTATGAATGTGCGTGTGCGTGTGTGTGTGTGTGTG
>RJWM01044969.1:0-13011 GCA_004363535.1 Dasyprocta punctata | reverse complement strand
ACCGGACCAGACCGGACAGAACCGGACAGAACCGGACCAGACCGGACAGAACCGGACAGAACCGGATCAGACCAGACAGAATCTAGAGACATGGAAGAAAAAGAGAAAGATCCTGAGTCCTTGATGGTTTTATGGAATAGCAGAACCAATGCAATTTGCAACTAGTCTTTATACTCCTTTGGGACAGGAGAAAAACAAATCTTTTTCAACCACTGCTAGTTGGGTTTTCTATTACTTGCAGTTGGCAGCATTATTAACTAAATATAGAGATAATAACCAGTCATTGGTAAGACCAGGAGGGTAATTTCTGACTTCTATTTTTAGATATGTGTTCCCATTTTTTTTTTTTACTTCATCAGTGAACATATCTGTAAAACAATGAATGGGCCTTCAGAATTTTTAAGTTCTAACTCTGTGAGGTACTTATTGCATTACAGGCACCAATACACACCAATGCATCAATATGCATTCCTGGCACCAAGAGGCACATAAACAAATGGCACTCTTTCATTAATGATTTTCTCATAAACTTCCTCAGGGTAGCTTGTTTAATAAAGTATATTATTCTCTCTTCTTGCAAAAAAATTTAAAAATCACCAGGCATGGTGATACATGCCTGTAATCCCAGCACTTGGGAAGCTGAGGCAGGAGCATCACCAGAAGTTCCAGGCCAGCCTGCGTTACATGTGAGTTCAAGGCTAGCCTGGAATACATATCAAGACCCTGTTGTGAAACACTAAAATAAACAAATAAATTAAAATTTTTAAAATGGGCCAGGAGTGGAGCTCAACACAAGGCTTTGGTTTCAGTCACCATACCACAAACAAAAAGAAACACACACCCATCTTCAATGATGAAAACATCCATACTCCATTTTGAAACAACATGGAGAATTTTAGTTTCCTGCACAAAGTAGATATTATTTCACATTATTATTTCAAATATTCTTGCTTCAAATAGTCATGGTTTTAGCATGACCATGTCCGTTTTCTTTCTCTTTTGTGGGGGTAGGAGGTGAAGGTGAGACACAGAAGATTGAACCTAGGGCCTCATACACATTAAACTGTTGCTCTACCACTGAGCTGCAAGCCCCAGTCAGTCCTCATCTTTAAGAAATGCAAGCAGGGCATGGTGGCCCACACCTGTAGTCCCAGCACTCGGGAGACTGAAGCAGTAAGATTGCTGCAAGTTTGAGGCTGGTCTAAGCTACATAGTGAGTTTGAGGCCAGCCTGAACTTTATGAGACCCCATCCCAAAAAAACAAACAAAAAAGGAATACCAAGTATTTAACAGTGGAACATCATGTCTGCAATTTATTTTCAATGTTCTAACAATTCACTATAAAATGTATTTGTGGGGGAACAATAATACATAAAATGTCAAAAATAAATGAATCTACTATGATGGGTATTCACTGTTATAGATGTTCAAATTACCTGTAGGTTTAAGAATTTTCAAAAGATTGTGTGTTGTAACTTGTGCCTTTACCATTTTACTTTTGAATTGTTCACTGCTTGCATATAGGCCAACACTAGATTTCTGTATATGGCTTTGTGACCTTGCACAATGACTTTGCTAAACCTGCTTGTCTGTTCTGTTGATTTTTTTGTAGATTCTTTGTAAATTAAAAAAAATTTTTCAAAAGAAAAACGTGAAGAAAAACAATCCAACAACCTTATTAATGATGAATTCAATTATTCAGAGTCATGGGCTAAGGATACAGGTCAGTGGCAGGGCACTTGCCCAGCACACACACTAAACTGCGTACGGGAGTCTAATAAAGCCTCTGCTTGTTCTTTCTTTCTGGAGGCTTCATGTTTATTTTGGAGACAGAGTCTCACTATGTAGGCTGGTCTTGAACTCACTATGCAGCCCAAACCAGCCTCTAACTTGCAGTGATCTTCCTGCCTCAGCCTTCTCAGTACTGGAGTACAGGTGTGCAGTCAACTGTTTTGAAACTCTGGGGTGGGGAGGAGGAGGGCAGGGAGGGTGGGGGGCGGTGGTGGTGTACAGGCCTAAGAACTTCAGATAAAGGAAAAAGCTGAGTATAGCTTCCTTTAGTAGAAACATTTGAGGTCTACAACTGTTTATTATAGTATCCACGTAGAAAAACACTCCCACCCTAGAACCTAGCAAGTCATCTTTATCTTCTTACAAAGATCAATATAGGTCTCGCAAAGCCGAAGTGGAATTGTTTGCATGAAAGAAGTTAGGAGAGACCCTCTCTAGTATTCACCAGGACAGGTTGGAACTGTCAGATCTTTGAGGCTGGGGGACGCATGCTGGATTCAACGTGATTAGACTCGTGAAAATGTTTTCCTCTCTGAAAAAAAAATTCAGAAAGGTTCCCTGGAGGGGTTTTTTATTTTCGGTTTTTTTGTTTTTTGTGGGGTTTTATTGCACTGCTGGGTGGAACCCACGGTCTCACGAATGCTAGGTATGGGCTCTACAAGGAGCTGCACCCTGATGTTCTGGGAGGCTTTGCAGGTTGGGAGCCCAGGGGCCCGGGGGATGGTGGGGCACAGACACCGAGAACCCAGCATAGCAACACCACCACCCCAGCTTCTTGAGGGGCCCCAGGCCTCGAGTGGCCTCTCAGACCCGGCCACACCGGGTGGACTCGTGGCTCTGGGGATCAGACCTGTCCTTTGTCGCCTCCCAGTCACACCCGAGTCCCCTCCTTCACATGAGCATCTCAAAGAAAGAACCCACCCCACCACCCAAGTGAAGCGGCCCTTTGACCCAGCAGCCCAAGGCGGAAGCGACCACTGTTGTCGTGACGTCACTTCCTGTCTCCTGTCAGGAGATGTACCTTCATGGGAGAGAGGGAGAGAGAGAGAGAGGGAGAGAGAGAGACAGAGAGATTGAGATTAGGAGAGAGAAGAGAAGAGAGAAGAGGGGAGGGAGGGCAAGGCAGGGGAGGGAGGGCAGGGCAGGAGAGGGGCAGGGTGAGGCGAGGCTGTTGGGGGCTCTAGGCAGCTACACTACATGTCGAAGAAAAAAAAACTATTGACTTTAAACTTTAACTTCTAAGTGAGTGCCAAGGCTAACAAATAGAATGTTATCCTTAACTGACTTTAAAACAAACTAGATACAGGGTGTGGGTGAGGAATGGAATTAAGTAAGATAGGTAGTCATATTTATAATATTTTTTCCAGTGCTAGGAATTGAACCAAGGGTTTTCCAACTAACCTACATCCCAATCCCTTTTTGTTTTCTCTTTTTTTCTTTCTTTTTTCTTTTCTCTTTCTCTCTCTCTTTCTGTCTTTCTTTCTTTCTTTTAGACACAGTCTAAGTTGCTGGATTTCCCAGGCTGGGCTCAAGTTTAAGATCCTCCTGCCTCAGCCTCCCAGAGTGTTGGAATGACAGATGTGTGGCACCACACTTGGTTCATATTTATAACTTCCATGAGTTAGAGGCCAAACTGGTCTACATAGCGATTTCAGGTCCAAATTGAAGTACATAGTGAGCCCCTGTCTCAAACACAAATTTAATAAAATATATGATATATACATATATTTAATATACAACTAAATTAAAGCAAATTTCTAAAATGTAATCCCATTGGAAATCCCAATATATTTACTAAATTTATAAAACAAAGGATATAGTTCAGATAAGGTAGCACACATCTATAATTTCAGCTACATGGAAGGCCGAGGCAGGAGAATTGCAAGTTCAAGGCCAGCCTAGACAACTTGAGAAACTCTATCTCAAAATTTCATTCAAAAAGGGGGACAAAGGAGGGAGGATATAGGGTTGAGCTGTGGCTTAGCAGCACTCCCTGTGTTCAATTCCCTCTACAACAGAAAAAAGTTAGTGGGATAATTGGGAGTATAGCTCAATCTTAGAGCACTTGCTTAGAATATGTAAGGGTCCAGGTTTGACCACCAGGATAAAAAAGACTTTATAAAACAAAAATGTTTTTTAAGCCAGGCATGGTGGCACACGCCTTTAATCCCAGCACTTGGGAGGCTGAGGTAGGTGGAGTGTTGTGAGTTCGAGGCCGGCTTGGGCTACAACGCGAGTGCAAAGCCGGCCTGAGCTACATAGTGCAACCCTGCCTCAGAGGCATTAGGGCTGGGAGTTTGGCTCAGTGGCTTAAGCGCCTGTCTGGCAAGCATGAGGCTGTGAGTTCAATCCCTGGTGCTGCAAAAAAGAGAAAAATTGTTTTTTAAAAGACACTCCTTGTGGCCTGCCATGGTGGTACACACATGTCATCCCAGTACTCGAGAGGCTGAGGCAGGAGGATCACCATGAATTCAAGGCCAGTGTGGGCTACATAAGCAAGTTCAAGGCCTCAGCGTCTCTGAGTGCTGGGATTACAGATGTGTGCCATCTTGCCTAACCCTGGCCTTTTGTATTTCTCATTTGGGTACAGGACCTGGCTAAATTGTCCAGGCTGGCCTCAAACTTGTGACTCTCCTGCCTCAGCCTCTGGAATAGCTGAGCTTACAGATGTGTGCACTGTGCCCAGCTGGATTTTACCAATATTAAAAATGTATTTCAAAGGACACTCATCAACGTGGTACATTTTTTACTTTAAAGGACACCATCAAGAAAATGAAAGAGGCATGCCTGTAATCTCAGCTACTCTGGACACTAAACAGGGAGACTGAAAATTTGAACCCAACTTGAACAATGTAGCAACTTAGTGAGATCCTGTTTCAAAATAAAAATAGAAAATACTGGGGTTGTAGGTCAGGACAAAGGTGCTGGGTTCAATTCCCAATGACTCCCCCCCAAAAAATTCAGGTGTGATGACATATGCCTCTAATCCCATCTACTTGGGAGACTGAGACAGGAGAATTTCCAGTTTGAGGCCGACCCAGGCCACAAAACAAGACCCTCATCTCAAAAGAAAAGAAATAGCAGTGAAAGACAGGACTGGGGTTTAAATTCAGTGATAGGGCCCATCTCTAGCATGTACACGACCCTGAGTTGGAACCCCAGTATAGCAAGAAAAAGAAAAAAAGAAAGGCCTATGAAATGGGAAAAACATTTTTAGAAATCATATTCATGATAAAGGACTTGAATACATAGAATGTAAAGAACTCTTAAAAGGACAAAGAATGTGGTCATCCAGTTCTCCCAAGTAGACATACAAAGGAGCAATGAGTACATGAAGAGATGATCAATTTCCAGGTGTGGTGGCATGCACCTGTAATCCCAGGGCTCTGGAAACCTGAGGAAGGAGGATCACAAGTTTGAGCCCTAATTGGGCATAGTGGTGCATGCCTGTAATCTCAGCACTCAGGAGGCTGAGGCAGGAGGATCATCTTGAGTTCAAGGCCAGCCCAGGCTACACAGTGAGTTTAAAATTAGCCTGCACTATAAAGCAAGACCTTGTCTCAAAACAAAAACAAAAACAAATTTTAGCAGATCCTGGCCAACTTAGTGACTTAGTGAAACCCTGTCACAAAATAAAAAGTGTTGGGGATGTAGCTGAGTGTGACAGGGAGGTTGAATCCCTAGTACTAAAGGGGAAAAGAAAGAGAAGAGGAGGGGAGGGAGGAGGAGGGGGGAGGAGAGAAGAGGAGAGGAGGGGAGAGGAGGGGAAAGGAGGGGAGAGAAGAGAAAAGAAAAGATAGATGACTAACTTCACTTGTTATTAGGGAAATCCAAATCCAAATCACAGTCACATAGCTGGGCATGGTGGTGCACGCCTTTACTTCCAGCACTTGGGAGGCTGAGGTAGGAGGAACATTGTGAGTTCGAGGTCGGTTTGGGCTACAATGCAAGCACAAGGCCGGCCTGAGTTACATAAAGCGACCCCGCCTCAAAAGAACTAGGACTGGGAACTTGGCTCAGTGGCTTAAGCACCTGTCTGGCAGGCGCAAGGTTATGAGTTCGATTCCCAGTGCTGAAAAAAAAAACCACGGTCACATATCACTTCACAGTCTTAGGATGAATAAAATCAGAAAGGGAGACTATTACTGGTATTAGTAAGGATGTGGAGGGCTTGGAATCCTCACAGATTTCTGGTGGGAGTGTAAAGTGATAGAACCACTTTGGAAAGCAGTTTGGTAGTCCTTCAAATTATTAAGTGTTAATATATGATCCAGCAATTCTACTCCTAGGTATATACTCAATAAAGTAAAAAGCTCTACTCAACAAAAATATATATGTGAATTTTCATAGAAGCGTTACTCTTTTCATTTTTTGTTTTCTTGAGATGGGGTCTATGTAGCCCAGGATGGTCTCAACTCCATGATTCTCCTACTTCAGCTTCCCAAGTAACTGGGACTCCAGATGCTCATCATCACACCTGGTGCAGAATTGCTCTTTTTTTCTTTTTTCTTTTTTGTGTCTTCAAGATGGGGTTTTGCTTTGCAGTTCAGACTGGACTTGAACTCATTTCGTAGCCCAGGTTGGCCTCGAACTCACAGCAATCCTCCTGCCTCAGTCTCCCGAGTGCTGGGATTACAGGTGTGCCACAGCATTACTCATTTTACAGCAGTTTGTTCAACACCAAAAGTTGAACCCAATGTTCAACTAATGAATAAATAATGAAACATGGTAGATACCTGCAATGAAATATTATCCAGCAGTAAATGGAATAATAGAGGCTACAACACCAATGAGCTTTGGAAAACATACTAAATGAAAGAGGTATTCGCAGAGATTAAATGATTTCCGTTATATGAAATGTATAAAAGAAGGCAAATCTGAAGTGCAATCCCAGGACTCTGGGAGATGAGGCAGGAGGATCTTAAATTTGGCCCAGCCTGGGCAATTTAGCAATTTAGTGAGACCCTGTCACAAAGTTAAAAATAAAATAAAAAGGGCTGGGAATGTAACTTAGCAGAAAGGCCTTGAGTTCATTCCTCAGTACCACACACAAAAATAAGTTCAATGTTGTTTACCCAAAGCAATCGAGAAATAGTCCTAAAATTGTAATGTTATTCCCCCCCCCACCGCCAAACATTGCATGTATGGTTTTTCTTGGGTGTATTCTATGGAATGCAATTTTTTTTTTTGGAGACAAGATCTCCCTATGTAGTTCAGGCTGGCCTTGAACTCACTATGTATCCCAGGATGGCCTCAAATCCATGGTGATCCTCCTGCCTCAGTCTCCCAAGTGCAAGTACTGTAATTACAGGCGTGCAACACCATGACTGTCTTGGAATACAAATAATATTTAAATAAATGCAAACAAAAGAGAAAATCATGATACTACCTGTACCACTGGGAACATAAAAAATATTGAATGCCTATCTTTTTTTTTTTCTTTTTGCGGCACTGGGGATCAAACTCACAACTTTGCACCTGCCAGGCAGGTGCTTAAGCCATTGAGCCAAACTCCCGGCCCCAGTTTTTTGAGGCAAGGTCCCACTATGTAGCTCAGACCGGCCTTGCACTCGCGTTGCAGCCCAAGTGAGCCTCGAACTCACAACGCTCCACCTACCTCAGCCTCCCGAGTACTGGGATTAAAGGTGTGCGCCACCATGCCTGACTTGCTTTTTTTGGCTTTTTGAGACAGGGTCTCGTTATACAGTTCAGGCTGGCCTTGAGCTCACTTTGTGGCCCAGGCTGGTCTCGAACCTGCAATGATCCTCTTGTCTCAGCCTCCCGAGTGCTGGAATTACAGGCATGAGCCACCACACCTGGCTTGAATGCCTATCTTGAGGCACCTAGAACAGTAATATGTAACAAATACTAGCTAGTGGTATGTTTTTATTGCTCAGTATTAAAATTTAACTTAAAACTAATTGACTCTAAAAGGTATGATAATGGATGGGGGGTTTAGTTCAGTGTGGAGTGTTTGCCTAGCAGATGAGAAGCCCTGGGTTACAAGCCTCCTCACCACAAAAGCAAATAAAACAAGAAAAATAAACAAAAAAAGGTTTGGTACCGACATAAGTAAATGTATTACTAGTACAGGCAGTCTAGAAATAGATACAAATACATATAAATCAACTGTTTAATCAACGTGTAATTTCAAATCTGTAAGTACATACAACAATTCTTTGTTTAATCAACACAGAATTTCAGACTTTCAGGTCAAGGGTGATTTACAAATAAGCAACTATTGGTCATCTTCCTGGAGAAAAATAAAACTGGATCCACTATCCCATACCACATGCCAACACTCATGTGATTTAAATGTTTTTAAAAGTAATATGGGAGGGGCCTGGAATATAGTTCAGCACCAAAGCTCCTGCCTGGCAAGCACAAGGTTGTGAGTTTGAATCCCCCCCCCAAAATAATATGGGACTGAAAGTGTAGGTCAGGATGCTCAAGGCATGTGGGAGGGAGGGTAATACAGAGTTCAGAGGGCTAAAAGAAAAAAAAAACCATCTAGGAAATCTGTATATTATCTAAAGCTTAAGGAGGTTTTACTCAGACCCCACCCCCACCCAGCCTTTGGCTTCCTAGGCCAGCGCTCTACCGCTAAGCTATATCCCTAACCCCTGCCCCCTTTAAAAACAAATCTTAGATACAGGTTCTTGACAAGTTGCCCAGGCTGACCTTGAACATAATTCCCAGAGAAAAGAGCCTTTAGGACCATTGCCACACAATCAAGAATGTTATCACTGCTGATTTGCCACCTAGAAGGGGAGGCTTTATTTAGTTCGTTTGGTTAAGTTCCAAGAAATAAGAACTACACATTCGATAATATGATACCATATGTGTTTCTTTTTTGATTTTTTTAGCAATACAAAGAAGTTTATTCAAGTAATATACACATGGTGTTCAAATTCCTAGTAGCTCACCACTCCCATTTCCCAGCTAGGTCTCTCCTCACCCTTTATGTCCTTCCCATTTCTTCCTCTTCTGTTCATAATATTCCCAGACATATAAAGGACGGCTGCAAGAGAGGGCGCAGAGAAAACCGCAGACTCTTTTGTGCAGTCTGTCTTTCCTCTCTTTCATCCATCCTTCCACTCTCCTGACTCCTGTCTTCTCACTATCCTCTTTCTTTGTATCCCCATTTTCCTCTTCCACACTGTATATTTCAAGATTCTCTTACTAATACTGTTTTTTTAAAATGAGAAATATATATGTTTAAATGTGGATGGAACATTTCTAGACTGAAACTCCTGGGAGTGGGATTGGAGAGATGACTTTTTCACGTATACTCATTTCTGCTGTTCAAATTTTTTTTTTTTTTTGCTATGAACATCAATTGTATTTTCTTTGAATAAAAAAGGACGGAAGTTGCAGACAAAAACAAAGAAAACTACACATCCACAGAAGAAAAAAATTCAGGATTTACAAAAACATCGTTACGCTGCCAACACAATAGAATCGACGATGAAAAAAATCTCAGCATGGTGTCTACAGACATAAAGAAGAAGGGGGCCGAAAGAACAGTCTAAAGACAGGAATGGGGGGATGGAGGAGGCAGGCATTTCATGGACTGGCAGATTTAGGAGCATGGCAAATCAACAATGAGATCTCTTGGAACTAACACAAAAACTGAAAGAAAGGAGAGAAGTGTCCCTGCTCCTCAAGGAGCATCTGGAGGTCCTCCTCAGAAGATGTCACCCTGAGACTATCAAGGGGCACAGCCACCAACAGGGTCAGCCTGAGGGCTGCAGGCTGGCTGGGCAGCTGGTCCACAGCCTCACCCCAAGTGAGGAGGCCTCAGGCCCTAATTATGCTCAGCTTCTTTAAGGTTCCCAGCTCCTGGAACACTACAGTCACAAAGTGATTTGTTTGCCAAGCTCTTCTGGTGCTTGTGTCCTATGTGGCAAATTCAGGCTTGCCCCTGGGGTATGCAGGGGATGAATACACAGCACGAACCTCACAGCTTCTTAGTGTCCTTTGTCTCTGAGCAAACCTAGCTCTGACTCAAAGAGGTCGTATCCCTGTAGTTTTATAGCTTAGAAGGGGGATGTGTCAGGAGACAGCTGGTCAGAATAAAAATCATACCACTCTAAGAATGAAAGATTCCCAAACCCCAACACGATGGCTTTCTCCACCAGCTGTGTATGACTGACCACTTCATCTTGCCTGAATTCCTGTCTCCTGATGTACAGAAAAGTAGATCATGTGGTCTTCATCACTGTCTTGTGCAGAAAGAAAATAGTCATGACTGTACTTAGGAAGGACTAGGAGCCTCACACTTTGGGGTTGGTGTAGGCCCTCCATCCTGCAGCCCCGAGAGACCTCAGCACCTCCCTCAGAGAGAATGTCCCTGTCACGACACAGCCCCGGCTGCTGCGTTTCCGTCACTGTGAGCGAGGGGCTGCAGTGATGGTCACCAGTAACTAAAGACCGCAGTGTGCATTAGGTTCTCTGTCAGTGCTGTGTGTCCTGTGGGAAGATGTGTGTTGACGCAGGTCCTGTTCCAGGGTCACGCCGAATAGTGCCCTGAGATACAAGTCCACTGTGACCCTGGCTCCTTCGTGAGCTCTGTCTGTGTGATCCTGATTCTCAGGAGCTGATCTGTGCCTGTCCTCCTGGCCACTGCGCTGTCAGAGCTGTGGCCTTGATCTCTGTTGGTGCTTTCCTTGTTTCTCTGGGTCTTTTAACTCCAAATAAACTTAGAGAATTTATTTGGTGCTTTCCTTGTTTCTCTGGGTCTTTTGACTCCAAATAAACTTAAGAATCTATTTGTTCTTTTAAAAACACTCTGCTGGTGTTAAATTGTCATTGCTGGGACAGGGTAGATGGATTCCTGAAGAACCTAATTCACATATGAGGATTACGTCTGCATTGATGTAGCTGGTAATTGAGTTTATTGCTTATCCCTATTTTGGTAAGTTCATGCATTGGAACTTAGTTTCCTAGTACATGTCCATGATGTCATGTTTTTACTTCAGATCCCCTGTGTGCATTCCTGGCATGCCTGAGAGCGCAGTCCATTTGTGTATTACCCATGCAGCCTGAATTTTTGCTGTAACTTTTTTTTAATAGCCAGGAAGCTTTTATTGATGCTGTATTGTGATTTTTAAAAGTAGATTCTTGTGTTCTGTGCAGTGTTAGATATTCAAATACTATATCTTTGAGTTTTACTCCTGGCCTAGTGTTTTGGGGTTTTTTTGTGCTGTTTGTTTGTTTGTTTGTTTTTTGTTTTTGTTTTTTTCTCTTTTTGGTTTGTCTCCTTGTTTATTTGTTTTGTAATTGAAACAGTTTTGTTCCTTTTCTCTTTGCATTTGGTGTTTGGAGACTTCTGTTGATAATTTTTTGAGCTGACAGACTTTTCCTATGTCACATCTAGTGTACTGTGATCCAGACAAAGGTCCTCTCACTTGAGTTGTGGTCTTTGGTTTCTATCACTTGCTTCTTTGTGCTCTGTCTTTCCCATTAAACCTGTAGGCTTGTTCTCCACACCGGCATGTTGACTTCCAATGCTGAGAACTCTTAAGTTCCGCCTGGTCTGCCCTCCCTGCACACACTGTCCCCTGCCTTTTAGTCATCTTCAAATTGTTTGTTGGAAGCCAGTCATGAAGAGTTGGGTGATGTGAGTAGAGGCTGATCCAGTGTTGAGGGAGGTTTTTGTTTCTCTTCTAGGGTTTGGTTTTGCTTTCTGTATGCTGGAGCTTGCATTGCCTCAAAGGTCTCCTGTGCTTTATGTGTTTCTCCCTACCTAAGTGATTTGCATTCTATCACTGTGTGTGTGTGTGTGTGTGTGTGTGTGTGTACTGACACAGTGTTTTATTGAATAGTTCCAGATGATACTGACATCACAGCACTCCTCATTGCTCAGCTTCCCAAATGATGGAATTACAGGTGTGGGTCACCACACACAACCACTGGCACACTGTTGTGCTGAAATTCTGTGCCTCCAGTCCTGCAATATTGCTCGTCTGCTCTGACCTGAGAGCCCTGCTGATGGGTGGCAGGTGTGGAAGGAGAGGAAGCAGGGCACAGTCCTGGGTTGCCCTCTGGTTCTCCTGGGGTTGTCACCTTCCCAGCAGCATCTCAGTGTCCCCACCACCACTGCCCTCTGTGCACAGCACTCTGAGCTGCTTGTGGGCCCCTGACAATAGGAGCAAATAACAGATTTTTAGGAAATTGAGTGCTTATGTGCTCCATCAGCAGATGAGGAAACTTGGTGCCCATCCCTGATCCTGCATAGAGATTTTCATTTCCATGCCAGAAAGGCCCTGGTACCTGTGATGGGGACAGGGAGCTACTCACTGCATGACTGTACCTTTGTGAATTTACTTGCAGAGATTCCAGAAGAGCAGAATGAAAAAGAAGAGTCATCTCTGGGCCACAGGTAACTGGATAGTCAGGGCCAGGACTTGTGTGGAGACAACATGAGGTGTGTCCCCAAAAGAACAGACCAGGAGGTCAACAGTACCCAGCTTTCACACGCAGAAAGGCAAACTGATCTGGTGCTCTGAGTTCACTCACTCAAGCCAGAAGCAGCGCCTTTCTATCCGTGTGTGTTGTGCCCGTGGAACTCGTCTATGCCACTTGGACCTCATCATGTCTGTTCCCCTGTGTTGTGTGGGGAAATTGTGGCTGAGACTTGAATCTGCTTTGCATGGGTGGAATTATGTCATTAGCAGGGATTTTATGGTAAGAAATCTAAGGAGAAAGCTGACAGTCCCTCTATCTATGGAGCAAGCACTGCACTGCATGAGTTCTTCAGACTCTGCTCTCTGTACGGCAGTGACTGGGACAGTGTGCAAATTCATCCAATTGAGAGAGAAGGCAGAGCCCTGCTGGGGTCTCTGGGTGCGCTGGGAGTTGTGGTTGTGTCAGATGAGGGCAGAAGCCCCACCTTCATCAGCTTGTCCTGCTGCCTGTGCACCGTGCATCTCCTCCTGTCCCTGCCATCTAGGCAGCTGCACTCTGCCCTCCTAGGTGGAGAAACTCATCTTTCAATTTTGTGTGCTCTGTCTTTGTGACCACTCCCTTACATCTCTCTCAGAACCCCTCGGAGTCTTGTGTCCCATCTTGCTAGCTTTAATTGTGTTCTTCATCCCAGCAATGTGAGTGCAGGCAACCAGCACTGTGAGGAGGAGGAAGACGTTCTCCAGGCCTCCCAGGGTGAAGAGCACAAGACTTCCCCTGGTGGCTATGAGGCTGGTGACATCCAACAGACTC
>RJWM01044968.1:0-13008 GCA_004363535.1 Dasyprocta punctata | reverse complement strand
CTTGGCAGCTTCTGTGGTCACCAGATCAACTGCCTTGCATTGTTGTGCTGAGGCACGGTGTCATCCCACCGCATCACCAGAAGGCTGAGCGTGCCACGCAAAGTGTGTTGAGAGGGATCACATTCACACAGCTGTTACTGCAGCATATTGTGACAGTTGCCCTATTTTATTATGAGTTATTGTTGACCTCTTACTGTACGTAATTTAGAAGTTAAACTTTATCACAAGGGATGATAAAAAAGATGGTGAATGTTTAAATAAAAAAATATTACTGTGACGACATACGGCCATTAGTTGCCCTCAAAATATCTCTCTTGCTTCAAACATACTTATCCCATCGTTCTTGCCCCTTTCCGAAGCACTTCTAGAAGTCCTCTTTCCTGAGGGTCTTCAGCTGTGTTATCGTGGCTGCCTCCAAATCCTAAATTGATTCAAAATGTTTCCCTTTCATGGCCATTTTGACTGGGGGAGAAGTGGCAGGGTGCCAGAAGTGGAGAGTAAGGTGAATAAGCACGCTGCGCTGTGTTTGCAGGCGCCTGTCTCTTTGCTGGAAGGCCTTCAGCAGCACCATTCACCGTATTTTTTATTGCATCTCATAAAGACACGAAAGAAGTCTTCCAGAACTGCTCTAGGAAGGGGCATGAATGTTAGGGAAAGTATGGTTGAAATATGGGGGAGGATTTCTAGGGGATGTGATAGAAATGTGTCTTTCTGTAGTAACTTTTTAAAATGTAAACACCATGTTTTTTGATCGCACTTTAAGTATGTATGTTTAGGAAAAAACATAGGGTTTGGTAATACCTATGGTTTCCGGCCTCCACTGGGCACTGTGTAAGGATCCCCTGAAGATGCATGGGCACTGCTCTTATTATCAGTTGAGTGAGCTGGGAATGCCCTGGGGGGATGTACTTTGAAAGGCAGTGGACAGCGTCACCAATGAACGGTGTGTGTGGCTGTGTTAGGATGGGCATCGGTGAGGTCAGCACTGGGTGCCTCACAGAGCTGCTGCCAAGAGCTGGTTTGGTGCTGGGGCGAGAACACGATGGGTGCCCGCCTGTGCCATGTGAGGCCTCTCCTTCTGTGTGCCTCTCCTCCCCCACCGCCCACCTGCGAGGAGAAGATCGCCACAGAGAGCCGCTGAGGTTTCCACGCAGGACAAGGAGGCGTCATCCTCCTCTGCACCACGCACAGTGCACTGCACAACCGCAGGGGGGAGCTTCCCTTCTCTGTGCCTGGCGGCAGGGCTGACCTCGCGTGGGGTGCTGTCTCATTCCCCACCCACCCAGCACGGCTTAGACTTTGTCTCCACACACCTGTCCGCCCCCGAGGGCCACTGGGGTTGCAGGATGAGTGAATGCTCACGAGAGGCTTCTTAGGCTCTAAACCTCTAAACGCCACTTGGATGCAAGTGAATGCAGCTTCAAGAGGATTAAACGTTAGATATATTGATTTTGCTGGCTTGTTTTTAAACAACTGCAATCTCAACTATCAGTCCTCTCACTAATTGTTTTCACAAAGGAATAATGAGCAACCTGATATCCTTCCCACCCTAAGAAAGATACTTCATTATGCATAGGAATATGTTCAAGTGACCTAAATACGGAAATAGCATTTCCAAAATAGCAGTTAGTGTTTAGGACCAACCCCTGGAGCCCGTGGTTGGTGTGAGCCCTGGGCCGGCCCACTAGCAACACCCGTGCGCGTTGTGCCACACGAAGACTTGTGTTTTTGCTTAGTTTTGCACCATTCTATCACAAAAAGGTCTTTATTTTTGTTTGCAAAAGTAACACATAGTCGTAAAAATTCAAATGAATTATAAATATGAGTAGCAAAAGAAAATGATTCATAAGTATCTTCCTACCTGCTTCAGAAAATATTGCAGCCTGGCTGGGGGTGTAGCTCAGTGGTGGAGCACCCTGGGTTCAATCCCCAGCCCTGAATAAAGCAACAGTAAAAGTAAGACATCCAGGAAATATAAGTCGGTTTTAAAACCAGGCATTGCTTATGAGGATTTTAAAATTTTCTCAAAGTTAATATGCAGTGTTAGCTCTTGTGGAGAAGACAGCATCCCCGGGTGGTATGAGACCACCATCCTTCCCAGGTGGGCAATTACTAAAGCACCCACCCACTATTTCCAGTGACTTTACAGTAGCTAGAGCAAGAAAGAAATACAGCAATCGCTAGCCACGGGACACGACAGGAGGGCCCCTAGTATTTTGGAGACGTCGGAAGCGGGCAGAGGTAGAAGCTTGGTGCACCACACTTCCCTCCCAGGTTATTAATAGATACAGACAGCACCATGGCCCTGACCGTGCCTGGCCCTGCTGCTCTGCACTGCCGCAAGGAGACCGCCAAGGATGTTGGTGATTTTCAGGGCCAGCCTGCGTGCAAGAACGAAGTGGAAGCCGGGGAAATTCCAAGAAGAGGCAGAACTTTCCGGCAGACTCCTGGGAATTCCTGGGCAAGCCTGGATGGCGGCCGGGCTGGAAGCAGCTCTTCCTGCTCTGCATTGCCACCTGGTGGCCGTGGTCCTGTCCCTCGGCCCTGGGGCCGGGCTGCAGAGAAGCCTCAGTTAACAGGGAGCTGTGGATGTTACCTGAGGCGCAGAGGCTGACCTGACCTGCAAGTTTCAGTTTCCTTTGGGCACTGAAATGCCTGCTTGGTGAAGTAAACCTGGAATGACTCAGTCTGATCAGCCTGCGAGGAAAATACACAGCACTTTCATAACCAGCATCTCCTTTTGAGGAATTTAAAATGCATCAGGGTGTTAGGATTTTCACCGAGTAGCCATCGATAATTAACTTAGAAAATTTCTCTTTTTTCCCCCTCTTTCCTTTCATCTTTCCTACCCATGCTAAAGCCTTCAATCGATGTTTAAAAGCTACTCTCCTGCATAACTTGAGGCAAACAATCAAACAAACAAATAAACAAAAATCCCACCAAAAAACAAAAAGCAAAACCAAACCCTGGGCCTTGGCTTCAGGGCCCTTCACTGAGGAAACAACATGTCAGCATCGGTAGAGTGGGCTGCAGCCAGCACTACAAGGAAAGAAACACTTTTTAAAAAATAAAAAGATGTATTTTACTTTTTCATGTCTTCATTTGTTTTTCTGAGACAGTCTCTATGTAGCCCAGGCTGGCCCCAAACTCATGATGATCTTCCTGCCTCAGCCTCCCAAGTGCTGGGATTACAGGTGTGCACCACCACACTCCACCTATTTTACATTTTGGGGGGACTTGCATTCCATGGGCCACCTACCGCATGACCGCACTTACATATATGATGTCCAAAATAGCTGAACTCATAGAAGCAGAGTCAGAATGGCGGCTCAGAGCCCAAGCGAGGGGCACTGGGGGATGCGTGCGGGTCTGAAGTGTGAGGACGAGTGAGTTCCTGCGGCCTGCTGTCGGACAGCACACCTGTGGCTGACAACACTGCTCTGAACACTCAAACCCTGGTGATGGGTCTCGAGCTGCGGTCCTACTACAGTTAGGGTCAATAAGGGAGGTTGCGAGCTGGGGAAAAAAGGAAAGAAAGAAAAGAAAAACTGGATTGGAATCTAAAATGTCACAGCGCTTCTTGAGGTGAAACACCTTTCGTCCGTGGGTCAAGGTTAAAGAAGTTGAAACATTCTTTTCTAAACTCACACTCGAGCCAGAGCTGACATCGACATCACATGATTCCAAGTGAGTTAGGCTTCCTTCTCTGTAAATATCTTTCTCTCTATTTTTGCAAAGGTGTCGGAGGCACCCTAAAGAGCGTGGAAGCACAGGAACACGCTTCGGGGAACCATGCGGCCCCCTGAGCTGTTTCTGTGTGATCGGGGAGACCCACGGCTGACCTGGTAGGTGAGGACAAACCCAGCTCAGATTCCCACGCAGGGCCCCGCCGGTTGGGCCTCTGCACCTGCCCTGAAATCGCACCGGAATGGATTTCCCACTCCAGCCGACCTGGGGCACGGGGCCTGGGGGGCCGAGGGGACCCCGGAGCTCTCCCTCCGAACCTCCCGGGTCGTCCTCTTTGCCTCTTGTCGCGGGTGTCTGGGTTTGGGGGTTGGAAGCACCCCTCCCCGGTGCATCGCGGACGGCGAGCTGAGCCCCGGGGCCCCCGGGGCTGTCAGGGCAGAGCCCGGACTCCGCCCTCTCGCTCTGTTTTCGGCTGAGCCGACCTTACTGCCGACGCCCTGCGGGTCTCTGCGGCTTCCTCCTCCCGCGGGGCGCCACCCCGGGACGGCGCCACCCAGAGCGGGGACGGCGTGCAGAGCGCACAGCGTCGGCCGGCGGAGGCGCCTGGCCCCAGGGCGCCCTTCCCTGCTGCTCCGTGGCCTCCTGCTTCTCCTCCGTCCTGTGCCGACAGGCCACAGGCTCTTCCCGCAGGAAAGGGAGCTGCGGGCAAAGAACAGCGCCACCTCGCGGCTGCCGGGGGAGTGAGGGACCCGGCGAGGTCAGACAGACCCCAGGGGTGCTGCACGGGGTGAGGGTGAGGGACCGGGCCTTGGTGAGATCGCGTTTGCCTGCCCCTTGCTAGTGCGGCACCTCGGCCAAGCCGCAAACCATTGGCAGCTTGCAAGCGGTGGAAGCCGGAGCCTGCTGTTCACGGGGTCCTCCAGGAATCAAAACTCAGGCGCGCGTGGAGACCGCGAGGCAGAGCCAGGCCGGTCTTGGCAGGTCTTTTTGTTTATTTCTATTTCTATTTTATTTTATTTTAAAGAGTATATAACAGAATAAAAGCAATCAAAACAAACCAGTGTAAGAGATACAGGACTTCAAAACATTACGTACGAAATCAACAGTAGTCACCACAATGCCCCTTGATGTCTTCAAAATAGCTGCAGATAACCTCAGACATAGTTGAAATCAAACAGAACAGACTAGAACAGAAACAATAAAAACATAACAATGAGCGTGATAAAGGACTTCAAAATAAGCCCATAGCAAATCCAAAATTGCTGCCATAATGTATCTCGCTGTCCTTGAAACAGCTCCTCCTCGGCAGGTCCTGACAGACAGCCCCCTTGGCGTTTCCATCCCGGCTCCTCAGAGGTCACGCCCTCAGGACCAGAAAGGTTGTTGTTCTGTTAAAGGCAACAAGGTAAAGTTTTCCTTAAGTTAAAGTTAAAATTTCATGCCTTATAATACTTTTGAGTTGTGGGGAAAATGAGGGACAGGAATCAAGAAATGTGGGGTGCAGAGGAGCCTTCTCACTGCCCTCTGGTCACTGTGCTAAGTACTTCGCTGCATGGGAGTATCGGGGGCTCCTCAAGTCTGCTTGAAATCTGGCTTCTGAGTGGCCAGGGGAAGGCTGGGTCCTACGAATGGCGCATTAGTCTGTTTTAAATCAACATTTGCTCCCAGCACTCGGGAGGCTGAGGTAAGTGGAGTGTTGTGAGTTCGAGGCCAGCTTGGGCTACAATGTGAGCGCAAGGCTGGCCTGAACTACATAGTGTGACCCTGTATAAAAAACCTTGAGCTGGGAGTTTGGCTCTGCGACTTAAGTGCCTGTCTGGCAGGTGCGAGGTTGTGAGTTCGATCCCTGATGCCACAAAAAAAAAAAAAAAAATCAACATTTGCAAACCCCAGAGGTCGATTATTGCTTCCTAGGCCTTACTATAATGCCGCCTACTCAGAAATAGAGACAAATTAAATGTCTATCAAGTAATGAGTGGAGAGAGAAAATGAGGTACTTACATGCAGTGGAATATGATTCAGCCATGAAGAAGTGAAAGTCCTGTCATTTGTGACACATGGGTCATTAAGTGACACAACCGCAGAAAGGTGAGTGTCACGTGATGTCAGCTACAGGTGGGATCCAAGGCAGTGGATAGCCTGGAAGTTGAGAGTTGAAGGGCGGCTGCCAGAGGCCGGGGGTGGAGGGGAGATTGGAACGCAGTCCTTGAGCACTGAACCGAACTGCAGTTAAATAAGAGCAAGACACTCTGGGGTGCTGTGGTGCAGGAGGGTGACCACCCAGAACAGTCATGAACTGTGCGTTTCAGAAAAAACCAGAGGGAGCTCAGTTGGCAATTCTCACCAAAAAGAAAGGATGGAGGAAGGGGACTGACTCGCCCTGACCGAACCATTACACAATGAATAGAAACATGGTGCTCCACGGCTTTGCACGATTTTCACGTCTTTATCAGTTAAACATCAAACAGGGAAAAGCGTGCTCTTGGTTCACCTGCTGGAAATTGCCTTTCTTCCTTAATTTGTGTCCCACTCGAAGAGTCACAGAAGACAGGGACACGTTAGATGCAGAAACGGGGTTGCTGGGACGTGGGCAGAAGGCGCTGGGGTGAGGGCGGGCGGGCGGGGGAGCAGAGCGCAGGAGGCCACGTTCCTGTCGTCCGCACGCGCTGTCCGGGGCGCTGTGTGCACCCCTCGCCGTGTGTGAGGTGAGCGTAGGTGTGGACAGTTGCTGCCTCTTGAACAAGCAAGGCTGCTCCCAGACCCGGGGTGAGAGGGGCACCAGCCCCCGTGACAGCCTTCGAGCATCTCAGAAGGAAAATCCAAGGAAGCCTGCGGGTGGGGCTTTGATGTCTGAGCGCGAGTGGCTGCGGGAGGCGCTGTCAAGGCTGAGAGCGGCTGGGGTCAGACGTGGCTGAGGACACACTGGGCCTGCGTGGGGACTCCAGTAATCTTACCTCACGCAGTAAGAGGGCTCTGGCCCTGGAAGCAGCCCTGCTAGCTCTTCACGGATGCCGCGAGGTGAGCGGTGAAGGTCCCCACGGGTTTGCTGTCTGTGCTCCCGGGCAGGGGTTTCCCGGAACAAACAGCGGTGTCACGTTCACACCAGCGGTCTTGGTTTTCCTAATTTGATTAGTTAATGTGTATTTGAAGAAAAAATATCAGTGTGTCCGACCACTGGCTTTGAAGATGGTATCATTTAGAGCAACACAGAAGTTAAGTGGGGTTTAAAGTTAAAAACCGAGTTGATTTATACTGCAACCACTTTGGAAATCAGAATAAAGATTCCTCAAAAAATAAAGCTAGAAATTCTGTTGGGTACAGCTATTCCTCTTCTAGGTATCTTCCCAAAAGAGTTAAAGACATCATTTTACAGTGATCCATGCACACCTAAGTTTATGGCAGTGCGATTCATAATAGTTAAATCTTGGAAGTGGCCTACATGCCCATTAACAGATGAGTGGATGAAAGAAAATGTGGGTGTACACCATGGAGTACTACTGTCATAAAGAAGGATAGACTTGAGTCATATATAGGAAAATGGATGCATCTTGAGAGTATAATGTTAAGTGATATGAGCCAGAAGACACAAACTTCAATATTGCATTGTTTCTCTTAGGTGAGACATCCAAAGTATAAATAAAGAACAAAGTAAGAGATAGATAATAGGAAGTAGGGAAACGGATTTTTTTTTTTTTTTTTTTTTTTTTTTTGCAGCACCAGGGATTGAACTCACAACCTCGCGCCTGCCAGAGCAGATGCTTAAGGCACTGGGCCAAACCCCCAGCCTTGGTTTTTTTGAGGCAGGGTCGCACTATGTAGCTCAGGCCGGCCTTGCGCTCTCGTTGTAGCCCAAGCTGGCTTTGAACTCACAATGCTCCGCCTATCTCAGCCTCCCGAGTGCTGGGATTAAAGGCGTGTGCCACCACGCCCAGTTGGGAAACGGATTTTTGCAAAAAGGAGAGTGACCAAGAGAGGAAGGGGATAAAAACAACAATGAAGATGTGTTAGGCACATGCACCAGCTCCCCTGAGGAACACCATTATTGTGCTCTGCAAATATGTACCAATGAAAACGAAAAGAAAACCCTGAGTTGATTTAAAGAAAAACCCATTAAATGTTAATTGTGCAGCTGGTGCTTGACCATGCTGCAGACTTTGACTCCCATGTATGAAAGACTGACGAGAGAGGCACACCCAGTGCTATCTGGGGGCCGTGCAGAGTCGAGGCATAACGACGGTCCTCCTTCAGCAACAGCGTGTCACTCACGGGGCCTCACAGAGGGCACGGGGTACACAGCAGTCTGGACCAGCTGGTGCCCTGCACGGTGACCTGCACGGGCAGGGGCCAGGAGCCCTCTGCGCTGAGTGTCATTTCTATTGTGCAAATGAGCAGAGAATCAGAAGAGTCCCCTCGGCTGGAAACAGACTTTGTGGTGGCTCTCCTTGGGGCTGAAGCTTTCAAACAGGAAGTACAAGCTGGTGTTGGAGGAGCCCACACCAGGCAGATGTGTTCCCCAAGAGTGGCACCTGCCATCGTGGTCACCAGGCCCCGGCGAGAACAGCCAGGTGCCGACAGAGCAGTGCTGCAGAGGGAGCACACGCTGGACAAACAGAAGGGATGGGAAGCAAAGGCAAGGGTGGAGTTCACGCCGTAGAACCTTCTGGAAAGGTCAGTGTGGGGCAGGAAAACGCAGCCATGCCTGTTCAAGCCGAAGTTAGCCTGAGGTGAGGAACCTTGGGGCTGGACAGGGAGCGCCTTGCTCAGGTAGAAAGCTCTCGAGCTGGGCAGAATCCTGCAGGACCGGCTGTCCTCTGGCGTGGAGAGGCCTGGTCTCGGGCATACCAGGTGGTGGGCAGGGCTGTCAAGAGGGACAAAAGCTTTTCTCTTGGGAGTGAGTTCTTGTCTCACGGGACTGGGTGATTACAAGGCAAGCTCGTCGCCTCCACCGGCATCTGGCTCGTGAACTCCTCTAAGTGCTGTTCATCTGTTTCCCTTCCCTTGGACTATAAGCAGAAACGGTAAAAAAAAAATTTTTTTTTGAATTAGTGAATTCAACAACTATTTATTGGATGCTGTATTAGTTTTTTTTATTGCTGTAACAAGATACTTGAAGCTGGATACTTTATAAAGAAAGAGGTTACTAGAGCTTTGGAATTTCAAGAGCACGATGCCAACATCCACTCAGCCCTGGTGATGGCTCCCTGGGCAGTGTCACATGGCAGGTGGCATGGTGGCCGGGGTGTGTAGGAGAGGAAGGGCTCGTGGTGCGACAGAAAGCCAGACAGCAGGGAGGGACCTGCCTTGCTAGTTCGTGACAGCTCACTTTGGCAGGAACAGACCAAGGATACCCAAAGGACAGTGTCCGCCTCTTAAGGGTTCCTTCACCTCGTGATGTCACCACACTGAGGACCGAGCAGGGGACAAATCACATCCAAGCCTCAGTGGACGCTTGGCGTGAGGCATCTGGATGCAGCAACTAGCACAGGCACGAGAGCCCCTCACCCCACGGAGCTTTCGCTGTAGGCAGAGGAATTGGATGATGAGGGTGTATGGTGTGTAGGGTGCCAAAGAGTGGTGAGTGTGTGGGTGGGGAGCACTTGGGCGGGGGCTGAGGGAGGAGCAGAGGTGGGTCCCCGGCACCCCCAGTGGAGAAGCACTCAGTGGATGGAGCCCCGGGCAAGTGTTCCCCTGGGCCGGGTGGGCCTGGCATAGCACAGAGCCAGGGAGCAGGAAGCAGGAAGTGGGTGCGGTCCGACCAGAGCAGATCAGACCTGGGTAGCTGGGCTGCAATGCACAGGAGCCTGCGACTCACCACGAGAGCAAGGCCCTTTGTCATGAATGAGCTGAAAGTTAGTGGGGTGGGAGGCTGGCAGAGAAGCAGCATGTCACGGTCCTGCTTTCGTCCAGGAAGAAGCACCCTCCATGAGAAAGCGGAGTGGTGGAGGCTGTTGTCACAATGCAGGTGGGAAACCAGGTGGCTTCTAGAGGTGGCTGGAAGGTTGTGAAGTGGGGGAGAAAGGAGAGTCAGCGGGACCCCAGATGGTCATGCTGAGCACCTGGAGAGTGGGCCCCACCCCACCGTGGAGGGGCAGCTGTGGAAGAAGCCACGCGAACAAGACCGGGAGTGTGGTTTCGGATGTACTAAGTTTGAGTTGCTTATTGTATCAGACGTGCTTTTCTTGCTGGTGTTGGAGTCCTCGTGGTTTCCGATGGCTTGGAGAGTCGGTAGTGTTTCGTTTTCAGTATTGCAGTCAAACAGGAACTGAGAGCTACGTAGCCAGGTGGGAGGAACTGAAACAGTGCTTTGAGTGGTTCCGTGGAGACCCAGGGAACCAGGTTTGCAACCTGCAGCCCGTGTCCCTCCTGCAGCACATGTGGGATCTCCTGCAGTCCTCAGCAGCAGCGCAGGCTCAGTGGCCCTCACCCGCAAGGACCCTTGGACTTGGGAAATTCTGAAGTTTGGGATTGTGAAGGGTATGTGGGCCCTGCCGGGGGAGACGGTCAGTCCGGGGCCTGATGTCCCTGCAGCCTTCGCTGAGTGTGCAGATTGTGCAGCTGACCCGTGTCATGCTTGGGGGACTCTCCAGCCACTTAGGGGAGGAAGTGGGTCAGAGTGCAGGCGACGGCTTGGGGCTTCTTGCTCACCTGCTGGGCTCTCAGCCCTGTCTCTGCCCACATGTGCAGGTGCCGTCTGGGACCACACCATCCCTGTGCTGTGGAGGGGCAGGGAATTCACAGAAACATGCTGATGCTGGTGGTGTTTAGTGAGGTCCTTTGTCTCCGACCCGAGAGCCTGTGTCTTCTGCCGACATCAATGAAGAAGGGGCCATGGAAGTTCGGCAAAGTTTCCCACCATTCACACTTCTCCGTAGGCCTCAGCTCTCTAAAAATCATCATCTACTGCCACATTCTGGGATCAACACGCAGCTCGGGGGGAAATATGAAGGGATCAGGGCAGATTCTCTAGGTCCAGACGGGAGGGCGTCCTCTTCCTCCTGGCGACTTTGCTCCCCGATGCAGCACTTGGTGGAGCGAGGGGAAGGAGAGGATCTCATGGAGATGCTGGGTTAGACTAATTCCAAATTCCTGGCTACTGTTTTGCTCTACATGCCACGTCCTCTCTACGGTCAGGACTGAGCAGAGGATGGGCACAGGTGGAAAGGGCAGTTTCAGAAAAAAGGTGGCAGCTCATGGCTGCCGAAAGAAAAGCCATTTGCAGAGGGATGGACAGAGAGCCAGGCCACACAAAACTGAGGGTTTTTACTTTGACAAGGAGAATCCACAGGTTAAGCCTGGGAAGCTCACAGCCGCTCACAGTCAGGTCGAGCCCCTGCCTCCTCCTGGGGGAGCCTCGGAGACTTAGAAGAGGCACTGATTTGGCCTCTAAGGCAGCACCAGGAGGGGGCATCGTTGCCATAGGCATCAGCCCTGAAAGGTGCATTACCCATTGAGTGACGTGCCAAGTCCAGGAAGTACCGCAGATCTGCTATTTGTACTGTGTGCTATGCGGTCCTTCTTCCTTCAACCGAGGTGCCTCCCTTCTGAGCTGATAGTACCGACCCAAAAAGGGAGGGGCCTGTAAAGGTGCCTGTCTGGAGCCATCAGAGCAAAGAGCACACGGATCAGTCAATACTGCAGCAATATTAGTGAAAGCTCATTTCAGCCCCTAGGATTTCCCATCTCCCTTGACGTTCTGCAGCCAGAATGTGTTCTCAGAGGGGTGACGGAGGGGGTTGGAACAGCACCGTGACAAAAGAAACATAAATATGCTGATGTTGGTGCAGATGGTTTGTGCCCCTTTCTCCCCGCTCTGGGAACATGGACAATATTTAAACTCAGTATTCTCTACATCCCTCTGAGCTATGTTGCCATCCCAAATAGGAAAAAAGATAGGAAGACAGGAAGATGGTGAAATTTAAAGGTGACAGAAGCTACTTTGGAAGCTCTGTACTTCTACACACGTATGCCACTTTGATCTTACAGAATGTGTTGACTGAATAAAAAAAAACAAACCCTTGTCCCCTCATACAAAACAGTCTGCCTCATCTTAATATGTAGAATTTCTTACTACTCCTTTTATTCACTGTTGCAACTGGTTCTATAAAAGGACAAGTTTGAGATCTCAAAGCGAACTCCATCTCCCTGTCTTCCAAATTAGATTCTAATTATTTCCACTCTCTTTTTTCTTCCATGTCATACAAGAAGAAATTCATTAATTGGACACACTCTCTGAATCCAGGTTTCTGTACCAGGGTTGGGGAATTAATGGAAGTTTCCACATCATTTAAAAAAACAAGAAGAGCACTAATACAGATCCTTATTGTTTCTACAGCAGGGATCTTGTGGGTAATCGTTGCCTCCCTGAATCCAAAGACGGCGAGATAATTATGGTCTTCTCTAGGGAATGGGCTGTTGAGAAAACACTTCTGGTTCTGTTACTGAGAAGTGCATTTGGGGTGGAAAGGGAGGAAATAGCGCCTTCTCACGTGTCCTTGGGGGATGGGCAGGGGCTTGGGGAACGACACGCATGCACTGGAGCTTTGTTTTCCTAGGTTCTGAACCTTTTCTGTGGGTTCATACCGTCCCCAGGTTCTGCTCAGGGGAACTGACAGGCCGTTTTCCGAAGCACCCGGGCGGCAGGGGCTGGGCGCTGCCCTCTGCCAGGAGGGCCCCGCTCCTGGACACGGGGTCTCCCACCATCGGTCACGCGCGGCTCCTGCGCTCCGGGAAGGCAGCGAGCTCCGAATGGCGCGGTGTGGCCGACGCAAAATGAGGCTTCGCCCTTGGCGCCTCAGGGACCGCAGCCAGCTGAGGCCTGGGGGGTCCCTGGGCTCGTGCCGGGTCCCCCACCGGACGGGAAGCAGCCCTCGCTCCCGAGGCCCACGCCGCAGGTGCCGCCTCTCCGTCCTCAACCCCGAGGCCACCGCAGCTTCGGATCAGGTGGCCCTGGCGCGGTGGCCGCTTCCTGCCTCGCCGCAGGGCCTCTGTCCTCCGCCCTCCGCCTCGCTTTGCGTTGGCTTTGTGTCCTCTCTTGTCACAAGGACAAAGGTGACGCTGGCCAGAGCATCTCCCGAGGGGACACCGCCACGGGTACCAGTGAACGGGAGCACTGAGCGCGGTGGGGGCCGCAGACGCGTCGCTCGAGGGTTCCTCCAGTTCAGCCCGCGTCGGGTCCCGTCCCGTCATTCACTCTGCACGGGTCAGCACGGACAGAGGACGAACCTGTCCCGGCGCTGGAATTCAGAACCCGCCGAACTCCCTTTCTAAACAGTGGAACTCACGACCTCTTACAGGTGGGGCATAACCAACATGGTTTTCACT
>RJWM01044967.1:0-12524 GCA_004363535.1 Dasyprocta punctata | reverse complement strand
CCTGTCTCATGACTGAGGAATGTGCAAAACGTGCCTTTCCGGAGCATCTGTTGTCCATGTTAGGAGGTGACCACCACCCAACCTCAAACCCCTCTATGGCCGCCTTCTCCAATGAATGTAACAGGTCATTTAAACTAACCAATGCAATCTGCTTCTGTACTCACGCTTGCAAGACCCCTCCTCCCTTTGTTCTAATGTTTTATAAGCCTCTACAGGCCGCTGAGGGGTACGCAGTCTCGGATCGGCTCTAAATGAGACTGCATTGCCAGGCCTGGCAATAAACGCTCCACTCCAAAATCATCAAGTGTTCCGTGAGTTTTGTTCATCCCGGGGTCAGCTATATCACTTGTGACCTCTGAGGAGACTGACACTTCCTGCTGCAGGCCAGATCTCAAGACAAAAGGCAGAACAAATACACCCATATTCTAAGGATTGATATTCTAAATAGTTCTCCATCACTCTTGAGGAAGTCATGAGTCAGCATCCCACCCCCTACAGGAAGAGTTCCTGCTGTTAAGCATCCCTGCTTACTACATGACTCACTTCCCCATTTGTCCTTGATTTAATCAATTTTACCTGAACAATTAATCTTATTGGCTAACCATAGTTATGTCCCAGCTTATGCCCACCTTGCAGGTTCCCATTTTCCCCCACTTGGACACACCTAACCTCATGACTTTACTCTATAAAAGCCATTAAAAATGACAGTCTTTGGCAACCCACTTGGTACCCTTTCTGTCTCTCTCAAACAGAAGCTTTCTTTCTCTCAATAAATATATTCTGCTCTTACCCTCCATTGTCCCTAAAATTCATTCTTCAATTTTAGAGAACATGAACTTGTGCCAGACATATAGTAGGTTGGGAGTTTCATTCTCCTATATTGATATAGGAAAAATGATCCCAGACCTCCAAATGATATGGGGGAATGAAACTTCCAACCTACTATACGTCCAGCGGGAGTTCATGTTCTCTAAAAATCGAAGAATGAATTTTAGGAACAACGGAGGGTAAGAGCAGAAGATATTTATTGAGGAAAAGAAAGCTTCTGTCTGAGGACAGAAAGGGGCCTGAGTGAGTTGCCAGGGACTCTGTCATTTTTAGGGACTTTTATAGAATAAAAGCGTGATGGGGAAAACTGGGAATTTGCAAGGCAGATGGGCATAAGGTGGTACGTAACCATGGTTAACCAACAAGACTAATTCCTCAGGTAAAATTGATTAAATCAAGGAAGCAAGTCAGGTACTAAGCGGGGATGCTTAATGACAACGACTCTTCCTAAAGGGGGGTGGGATGTTGGCTCCTGACTTCCTCAGGGTGATAGAGAACTATTTAGAATATCATTCCTTAGGATATGGGTGTATTTGTTCTGCCTTTTGTCTTGGTATCTGGGCTACAGCAGGAGGTGTCTGTCTCCTCAGAGGTTACAAGATATCTGAACTTTTGCACTGGCTCCTTCAAGGACCTAGCCCTGTCTGACTGCCTATAATATTTCTGTCTAACTCAGTTTCCTGTAACAATATCACTAGGAAAGACAGAGTCTTTGGCAACCCACTCAGGACCCCTTCTGTCTCTCTTTCAAACAGAAGCTTTCTTTCTCTCAATAAATACATTCTGCTTTTCATCTCCATTGTTCCTAAAATTCATTCTTCGATTTTAGAGAACACGAACTCGTACCAGACATCTAGTAGGTTAGGAGTTTCTTTCCTCTATAACATTTTCTTTCCCTTAATTATTGCATGTGCTCACATGCACACCCACTTCCTTGTGCTAACAACTGCCTCCTTCTTTGGAATTCAATTTAAGCATCACCTCCTATAACTCCCTGTAGTTGACTATTTGTCTCCATTATGTGCTAAAATGTGTTAAAATGGACCAGCTATACTTCCTCAACTACGGAACATACATCTTTTATATGCATTGCTTTGTTTGGTTTGTCTCCTTCCCTAAATTATAAGCTGAGAGAAAAGCAGAGAAAAAATTCCTAGTCTCTTCACAAGATTATGAGAGACACAGACGGAGAGAGACCCTCTGCTATTTTTCACCCTGGTGTATCCAATGACTATCACATTAGTGGCATATGGCTAGACTTAGTTAGTATTCACTCAATGCATTATAGTTACAGGCAGCTGAGTTAGTTAGAAATATTATAGGCAGTCAGACAGGGATAGGTCTTCAAAGGAACCAGTGCAGAAGTTGCAATACCTTGTGACCTCTGAGGAGACAGACACCTCCTGCTGTGGGCCAGATCTCAAGACAAAAGATCAAACAAATGCACCCATATTCTAAGGACTGATATTCTAAATAGTCCTCTATCACCCTGAGGAAGTCAGGAGTCAGCATCCCAACCCCCTTCAGGAAGAGTCCCTGCTGTTAAGCATCCCCGCTTACTATGTGACTTGCTTCCCCATTTGTCCTTGATTTAACCAATTTTATCTGAGCAATTAATCTTATTGGTTAACCATAGTTATGTCCCACCTTATGCCCACCTTGCAGGTTCCTATTTTTCCCCCACCTTGGACTCACCTAACCTCATGACTTCACTCTATAAAAATACCTAAAAAAGAACGAATCCCTGGCAACCCACTCGGGACCCCTTCTGTCTCTGTCAGACAGAAGCTTTCTTACTCTCAATAAATATGTTCTGCTCATACCCTCCGTTGTTTCTATAATTCATTCTTCGATTTTAGAGAACAAGAACTCATGCCAGACATAGAGTAGTTTGGGAGTTTCATTCCCCTATATCATTATGGGCAAAGTTTAATGGGTCATAGAAGAAGGAATTAACGTAGTGATTGGAAAAAAACAGTATTTCCATGGGAGAAGGCCAAAGGAGGAAAGTAGGAGGGAGGACCAGTAAAAAAATTTACCAACAAATAAGGAGTGTAGAAAAAGACCAGAGTTTATTTAGATTAGGATATCGGTCAAAGGGAAAGGCAGGTGCAGTCAGGGTGGGAGGTTAGGGTTTTTATGAGGATTAGAGAATATGAAAATAGGGGCTAGGGCCAGGGCTATAGCCCAGTGACACTGGCTGCCTGGCAAGCAGAAGGTCTTTTTCCTGGTACCAAAAAAAGAAAGATAAAAGAAAAAAGGGTCTAACTGTTGGGGCAAAATAACAGACTTATAGATATTTCATGATTCATTGGAAGACTGACCAAGTTGCTGTCCTGATGTCTCTGGTAAATTCAATTGACCCTGACAATGTCAGAGCAATTGCCTATACCTTAAGGCACCTTGGGCTGACCTGTGCTCATCCAGTCAAGTCTCTCTCCAGAACAACTCCTATATTATGGTAATGTCCTTAACCACTTTCAATTAGTCAAGTCTATCCCTTCACCCCAACAATTCCTATATTATGGTAATATTCTCAAGTATAGTCATTCTGTAGGAGTCCCCTCCCCTGGTTCCCAGAATGTTTCGATTGTTTCAAGACTAGCTTGTCTGTCAATATATGATTCAATGTATGTAACCAATCATGTAACATTTGGCCACTTGTTTTGTACCTCCCACTGCTAATTCTATATAGGCTAAAGTCCTTCTGGATTTGGGGCCATTGCTTGGGAGGAATTATCCCTACAACTGTCCACTGGTGTGAACTCCAACAGTCCGCTGGTGTAAAGATTGAATGCTGTCATCTTTTGGTGCAAAGAGTTTTCCTTTTCATTTGGTTTGGTTTGGCTTGGTTTGGGAAATTTCCTGCAACATAACCAGCAAATATGATTATCTAAAGAATGTGCTTTTCCTTGCAGATTTCCTGGGATCTCCTATATTGAATTTAAAATTTTATGTTAACAATTGCAATTCCAACAAGGCCACTGTACCTTAGCCACTCTCACTCTTTTCTCACTCTACCTTTAACTTCAAATATGGAGATAATAAAGAGGTCTATGCATATCTTTCAGAGGAGATAGATTCTTTGGAAAGAAGGAATGGACCTTAGATTAAAAGGCTTTTTTCTTATAACCACCTATCAAGAGCAGGATGCCTTTAGCTGAAGTTGCTTTGTTAAGGAATTTAAACAGTCCAACAATTAAGAGTTTTAATCCTTTTCTCAAGCCGGGCGTGGTGGCGCACTCCTTTAATCCCGGCACTCGGGAGGCTGAGGTAGGCGGAGCGTTGTGAGTTCGAGGCCAGCTTGGGCTACAATGCGAGCACAAGTCCGACCTGAGCAACATAGTGTGACCCTGCCTCAAAAAAAAAAGTAGAGCTGGGGGTTTGGCTCAGTGGCTTAAGCGCCTGTCTGTCAGGCGCGAGGTTGTGAGTTTGATCCCCGGTGCCGGAAAAGAAAAAAAAAAAAGAGTTTTAATCCTTTTCTTTAGCAAAGGGTGGCTACTGTGAGTATGTTTTCATCAAGACTTTGAAACTACTGAGACTAAATTTACCTAGTGGTAGGCTCCCAATATGTATGTGATAGGCTCACAAACTGTGACTTCCAACTTAATCTTTTCTGACTTCTGTTGACAAAAGCAGATACCAAAACAGGGTAAATGGCGATGTGGCAAATTGCATTTGCTTCTCCAAATAAGGGAAAATGTTTAAAACCTTAAATTTTGGAAAACAAATTATAATTTCACGAGTGGTACGTTTGACTTCTAAGAACTGGAGTTAAGATACAAAAGAAACAAAAGTGAAAACCACTAAAGTGTATGAGGTTTATCTAGTAAATCTTTTATCTTTCTTTCACATAAGCATTCAGAAAAGGAATGGTTTTAGCCTAAAGAACATTATTGCTTCCCAGGCTCTGCTAGGGATTCTTTCTTCATCAAAATACCAAGAGCAATGAAACCGTAATAACCAACATCTAATCTTTTTAAAGTTAGATTTATGGATCCTATTAGGATCATTAAGGACATTACTAACCTAAGCAAAACAGGAAACAAATATAGAATGCCCAGGGGCATTTGCCTCTGATAAAGCACAACCCATAGTATCACAGTAGAGAAGTCATTAAGAATGTCAAGGTCCTCCCCAATTCCTCAACAGACTTATCACAGCAGGAATTCTCCCGGATCCAGCCTTGCCTAAACTCTTAAAGTCCCCAGTTTCATTACGCATCTGCTTCGCTCTGGAAAAGAAATGCATCTGCAGCATTCTCTTGGGTGGAAGAGTTCTAGAAATAAATACAGTCAGGAAGAAATTCCTACAACTCCATCCCTCTGCTCTCATCCTTAACTGCCCCTCTCCCATTCCAAGCCCCTAGGCTGTGCTTGTCTGCCCACTTGCCTGGAAGACAAACTACCAAACAAGACGGCCCCAGAAGCCCAATTTAAAGCAGCCTTTAGCGTAAGTGAGTGACATCTGCACAGCTTGGAACCTAGAGAAAAAAATGTCTCTGTCCTCCAGAAATATCTCTCTCTCTCTTTCTCTCTCTCTCTCTCTCTCTCTCTCTCTCTCTGTATCTCTATCTCTATCTTTATCTCTTCCTCTATCTCTGGCATTTATACTATCCCCACACTTTCCTTCTTAGAAAATTCTATCTTCTTAGAAAATTTCCTTCTAAGAAAGGCAAATGTTACAGAAGTCACAGTTTTGGAAGGCACAAAAATACAAAAATATTTTCTGTACAAGCTCACACCATCTTTGGTCCTCCTCAAGCTGCCATCTTCTAATTTCGTGTTTATTCTTCACCTTTCATCAGTCACCTTAGATGCTAGTTCTTGAGCCTCCTCTAAGTTCTGTCGTCATCCTGAAAGAGTGATGGTGAACCTTCTAGAGCTTTTAATCATACAAACAGCCCACAGTGGCATGAGTGCCACAAGTCAACCACCACTGTCCTAGAGTATTCTCACATCCATGTGGACAAATATTGGGGTAGTGAAAAGATCTGATACTCACCAAGATTGAGGTAACCAACATGAGGTCAAGATCAAGTCTGGAAAACAGAAGTCACGCTATGTATGCATTACTGTTGGGGCAAAATAACAAACTTATAGATATTTCGTGATTAATTGGAAGACTGACCAAGTTGCTGTCCTGATGTCTCTGGTAAATTCAATTGACCCTGACAATGTCAGAGCAATTGCCTATACCTTAAGGCACCTTGGGCTGACCTGTGCTCATTCAGTCAAGTCTCTCTCTGGAACAACTCCTATATTATGGTAATGTCCTTAACCACTTTCATTCAGTCAAGTCTCTTCCCTCACTCTAACAATTCCTATATTATGGTAATGTCCTCAAGTATAGTTATTCTGTAAGAGTTCTGGTTCTCAGAATGTTTCTATTGTTTCAAGACAAGCCTGTCTGTCAATATATGATTCAATGTATGTAACCAATCATGTAACATTTGGCCACTTGTTTTGTACCTCCCCCTGCTAGTTCTACATAGACTAAACTCCTTCTGGATTCAGGGCCACTACTTGGGAGGAATTATCCTTGCAACAGTCCACTGGCATGAACTCCAGCAGTCCACTGGTGTAAAGATTAAATGCTGTGATCTTATCTCCTCGGTGCAAAGAGTCTTCCCTTTGGTTTGGCTTGGCTTGACTTGGTTTGGGAAATTTCTCGCAACATTTCAAGTATAGGTTTAATACAGGGAATTAGAGGTAGCTGTGACAGAAAGGGAAGTAAAAACCAGGGAATTTATTGCTAAAAACTTTAGCCTATGACACAGACTTGAATGCAAGAAGCTTACCAAGCAATTACTTCATACTCCACATCTTCATCTGCCTTCAGAGCCTTGTGAAGGAAAAATGTTCACGCTTCTTCTCTACGCAAACTCCTGTCACTGGCAGCTCTGAGCCAGTCTTACAATAGGAAAGGTAGAAGGATTCTGGAGAATCCTGCTTTTCTTCTATTTTCACTTTTTTATTCTTTTTTTTTTTGGCACCGGGGATCAAACTCACAGTCTTGCACCTGCCAGACAGGCGCTTAAGTTGCTGAGCCAAACTCCCAGCCCTAGCTTTTTGTAGCGCTTTTTTTTTTTTTTTTTTTTTTTTTGCAGCACCAGGATCGAACTCACAACCTCGCACCTGCCAGGGCAGGCGCTTAAGCCACTGAGCCAAACTCCTGGCCTGGTTTTTTGAGACAGGGTCGCACTATGTAGCTCAGGCCGGCCTTGCGCTCACATTGTAGCCCAAGTCAGCCTCAAACTCACAACGCTCCTCCTACCTCAGCCTCCTGAGTGCTGGGATTAAAGGCATGTGCCAGCACAGAATCCTGCTTTTCTTAACTGCTAATGAGACCATACATGGGGATGGAGCTGATTCTAATTTCACGACAGCCAATTCAGATTCAAGTGTAGAATCCTGATTTTTCTCTATTTATTCCTCAATATAAAAGCATTAATGATGGAAAATATCTTCACCCATGGCTTCTGCTTTTCTTCATCTAAAGTGATGGCCTCTGGGAAGCATTTCCTGGCGGGAATTGATATCATTATATATTTGGTAATTCTAATCAGAAAGTCTCCTGCTTTCTTTTCCATCAAAATAAATACTTATAAATGATAACAACCCCAAACCATTCTTAAATATGAAATTGAAATGTTGAGTATAAATTCACAAACATAATGGAGCAGCTGTTTGAATATTTACAGAATCAGTTCCACGGCTGCGTGTTCTGGACCCCATTCTGGATCATTTTCATTACAGAAGCATTTCCCCCAGAATCATGAAATTCAAGCCATGAATATCAAATATCCTTTGATGTTTCAGGTTTTCATGATTGAAAAATTCTGTGCTTTTTCTGCTACATTAAATAAAAATGGAAAAGTAAAATAGTTGAATAAATGGCGGCATGAAATTTCTTTTAACTCAGCATGAACCCACAGAAACCCAGAAACATGAAAAGTTCAGCAGTTTAAAAAGGAACTGACCTCATTAATGAGAACCTGAAAAAGTCCAGCTAACTAGAAATCAACCTTTTATATCTTGCAAGATAGAACACACCTATAGGATCTGCTTTAAAAACTTGGTATTAACTGCATGGAATGTTTTTAAAATCAAAATATAAAAAGCATACCATAGAAACACAGATGGTGTCTTTCTGTGGAAAAGCACTTATTAAACAATAGCTGAGTAGAAATCTAAGAAAACAATTACAAGTGTGCCCTGAAAGCAGGGGTGGAAAGAAGTGGATTCATAGAATACAAAAAAGTCAACTACCAGATGACCTGATATACTGCAGCTGGAAAACTGAAGCTAAAGACCTAATCAAATCTGTGAAGAGCCTCAAATTTCACATTCAGTACATAGTTGTCCCTAAAAAGAACTTCAGAGAAAAGTACCCCTACTTGACCTCTATCTTCTCACTGCTCCCCTCAGATATGTAGTAGCCACTCTTACCTGAGGACAATAATTAGAACTCTTTCCTAAACTTCTGTACACTCTCGAATTCTCCTGTGAAGAGCACTCCCCTTTTTCTGAATGAGTTGTCTTGGTTTGGGAATTTGTTTGGTTGTTTGTTTGTTTGTTTAGATTTTCAAGTTTTTGGTGCTGAGGAATGAACCCAGGGCCTCCCGCTTACTAGTTCTATCACTCAGTTAAATCCCCAGGTCCCTTTCTTTTACTGAGTGGGAAAGTTTATTATAAGAAGTAGCTAATAAGCCGGGCATGGTGGCTCATACCTTTAATCCCAGCACTTGGGAGGCTGAGGCAGGAGGATCATTGTGAGTTCGAGACCAGGCTGGGCTACAAAAGTGAGTTCAAGGCCAGCCTGAACTGCATAGTGAGACCCTGTCTCAAAAAATAGGGCAGGGGATTTAGCTCAATGGTGTAAGTGCCTACCTGGTAAGTGTGAATTTGTGAGTTCAATCCCCAGTACCAAAAAAAAAAAAAAAAAAAGTAGCTAAAAGATAGCATCATCCCATTCAGCAAGCATATGTTAGCCACTCACATTACGTCAGGCCCTGTGCTAGATTTTGAGGGTATAAGTTAAATAAAACTCCATTTTATTTCAGAAGGACAGAAGAGAAGAGAGAGCCCAAATTACTACCCACCTAGAATCCTGCCCTTCTTCTGTGGACAGTAACCTGTTAGAGCATCTGGAAAACGCTGTTCCCCTGCTCTACCACACAGATCAAGTGGGCACGGCCATCGTCCACTTACTCTCACATCTCCAAAGCAGAGTCACTTGATCCAAGTTACCCAACCCAACCCAGCCAAAGATGTTGCCCTCGCTTTTTTACCCAAAAGTAAAAATGTCAGTCCCCTTCTGGGAATACAAATTATCAGATGTATTTTTTAAACTATCAATAGTCATGTTTCCCAAAACATTCAAGAACGTTTGTGAGAGAAAATAAAAGTAACAGCAGTAAAACTGAGGAAAAATTGATACAGAAAGAAAAAAACATGCCGCTATGAAACCTAACTGCATGTACATGTGTGTGTGGGCAGTGTGAAAGAATAGAACCTGTAGTTTAAGAATAGGCTGGCAATGGGCATGAAATCAGACTTACCTATCTTAATGAAAAATGAAGGGGTTCAGTGAAAGAGTTTAATCACAGAATTCCACATCTTTTTATTTAACAAAGCCCAGTTCTAGAGTAAAATGTCCTAAAGCTAAACAGGTGGCTCCTGGTGTCCCTCTCTCTTTTCCCCCCAAATCCCCATAATAGCCTAACTCAGAAATAGACACAAACTTTTTCCTTATACATTAAGCAAACCTTTGATGACAACTCACTTTATTCTAAGGTAGTGTATTGGGTGATGTACTATGTACCCCAAAGTCCTCATATATGTTTGATGGGGCTGAGTCTAGCACGCGGTTGATGATGTGAGTGCTGCACCCACCCAGGGGTGGAGCTGAGATACAATGTAAAGGAGGCGCGTCTTCCTTTTTCTTCCATGCTTCCACCCTCTCTCACACATGCTCACACTCTCTCTCTGTCTCTCTCTCTCTCTCTCATCATTGTGCCGCACGGTTGCAGTTGCAGCTGCCATGAACTGCAGCCCCGCCATGCCATGCTGCCTTGGGGCCAACTAAGTATGGACTGAAACCCCTGAGAAACCATAAGAAGTAAACCTTTCCTTCCCTAATTTTTGGGCGTCAGGTATTCTGTCTCAGCAACAAGTGAAAAGTAACTAAGACAGGTAGAGTAGAAAGAACTTTAACATGAAGAAAGATTAGTGTCATGGTCAGCCAGGCATATTACCAAGTTTCAGGCAGTTCCTTAGCAGGTTTGCTCTTGAGTCTTGCATGTGCCGGTCTCCAACATGGTACCATCTGAGATATTCATGCAGAAGACCCTAGAAATGTCAAAACCACCTCCCAGCTCCAGCACTGGCTTTAGCAAAATAATTAAAACCCATCACTTCTGCAGCACCTTCACGAGCAGGAATAAATGAGCCACTTTTCAACTGAGGTATTTCATCTTTGTGCGTGTGTGTTTCTAATCTGAGAGTTACATGTCTTCCTTGTGTAACTGGCATCAGTAAGACATTAGTCTTCAACAAAATTGGGAGCATCTTAACTACTGTACGCATTTAACGAAAGTTCCCAACATCAAATATTAGAACCCTAGTTCTTTTTTTTTTTTTTTTTTTTTTTTTTTGCGGCACCAGGGATCAAACTCACAACCTCGCACCTGCCAGGGCAGGCGCTTAAGCCACTGAGCCAAACTCTCAGTCCTAGTTTTTTTGAGGCAGGATCACACTATGTAGCTCAGGCCGGTCTTGAGCTAGCATTGTAGCCCAAGCCGGCCTCCAACTCACAACACTCCTCCTACCTCAGCCTCCTGAGAGCTAGGATTAAAGGCGTGCACCACCACACCCAGCAAAACCCTAGTTCTTGAAGAAGAGAATTCTGAGGTAGGGTAGAGAGATTTTAGGCATGAAAAGATGAAGATCTAATCCCGTGATGACAGAAATCTAATATCATAAAAGATAAAGGTGAAACGAAAGACATTTGAAACATATTTAAGTGATATAATTCACAGGACTTGGCAATAAATGAGACAAAAAAGAAAGAATTCTAAAAAAATTCCAAAAAAACTAGATAGATGGCCCATTAGCCAATAGAAGAGAAAGAAGCAAGCAGATTAGGAGAAGAAAACAATGAGTTCCATTGTGGATATGTTTTATGCAAGTCACTGGTAAAATGTATAAATGGAGATGTTCTGGAGGTAGTTCAAATACGAGTAAGGATTGAGAACTATAGCAATAAGGCCAACTTGATAAAGATTAATGGGAACACAAGTGCAGACCAAAAATGTTAGGTTTTCTCAACTTGCTGGAACCAGGAAAAACATGCACCATGAGAAATCGTGGGGCATCCTGATCAGAAGGAATAGAAAGAGATTTTTATAGGGTTGGAACTTGTTATTTATGGTTTTTGCAAAGGGACTATGAGAAATGGTGACCTGCTTTGGAAGTGGACATCTCAGGGTTGTTTGTACAGAAGGCAGAAAAAATAGGGAAGCACTTAAGAGTCATTGGGAGGTTAAGCAGTAATCACTCAAATCAGAGGGGATGTGACACTGGGAGAAATAATACTTCCTGTTGGTCTTGCAGTTAGCTCTACATATGCAACTATAAATACAGACAGATTATTAGCAGGGTTCATATCAATTCTCTCCGCCCTGGGTATATATTTGGTTTTCTAGATCTTTAGCTATTATCATTTTTTAATTGGTAAACTGGAAGCAGCTGAGGTGTCCAGTAACAGTTTTAAGGATGGAATTCTTTGGTCTACCTTATTCTCCCTTAAGCCTTTTTTTTTCTTTCTTTCTTTTTTTTTTTTTTTTTTTTTTTTTTTTTTTTTTTTTTTTTTTTTTTTTTTTTTTTTTTTTTTTTTTTTTTTTTTTTTTTTTTTTTTTTTTTTTTTTTTTTTTTTTTTTTTTTTTTTTTTTTTTTTTTTTTTTGTGGCACTGGGGATCAAACTCACAGCCTCGTGCCGCCACTGAGCCATACTCCCAGACCTACTTAAGCCTTTTCATAGTGCAATTAATGTTTTCTCAAGCTAACATGCATGCGAACACAGCTCCAATCCACCTACCAACCCACCACCACTCTCCTGGGTCAGGAAGCCACTTCTGTATAGAGCTTCTGGGACTGAAAAGAAATGAGTATTTTTAAAAATAATACTCATTAAATATAATCTGAGAATACCCTAGAAAAAACAGATAGAGAAATAGAAGGAAGAAAAAAAAAAAGTGTGTTATTGTGAATACAAAGGGGAAATATCTTTTTTTTTTATTTTAAAGATAGGAAAATCCAACAAGACATAACAGAACAAAATCAATCAAAACAAAACAGTAGAGCTGGGCGTAGTGGTGCTCGCCTTTAATCCTGGCACTTGGGAGGCTGAGGTAGGAGGAGTGTTGTGAGTTTGAGGCTGGCTTAGGCTACAACGTGAGCACAAGGCCAGCCTGAGCTACATAGTGCGATCCTGCCTCAAAAAACTACAGCTGGGGAGCGTTGTGAGTTCGAGGCCAGCCTGGGCTACAATGCAAGCGCAAGGCTGGCCTGAGCTGCATAGTGTGACCCTGCCTCATAAAAAAAAAAAACCAGGGCCGGGAGTTTGGCTCAGTGCCTTAAGCACCTGCCCTGGTAGGCACGAGGTTGTGAGTTCAATCCCCGGTGCCGCAAAAA
>RJWM01044965.1:0-13075 GCA_004363535.1 Dasyprocta punctata | reverse complement strand
TCTCCTTCTCTTGCTCACTGTGCTCTGGCCATACTGGTTGCCTGGGTTTGTCCTTTGGGTCCTGGATCTGTCCCCACACACCTCTACTCCTCCTGTGTCTCATCTCCATGGAGCTCATCCTGGATCCTCAGGGAAACAGCCCCCCACCCCTATAATTCCCCTGTCCTCAGCTGCTTTGTTCTTTCTTCAAAGCACGGATCTCTGCCTGATGTCTCATCATATAATTCATGTTTATTACACCCAGAGCCTCCTGTGGCACAGAAATGACGAGGCTACCATGACCAGGCTACCATGAAAGGCTCTGTGTTTGGAGAGGAGGGAAGAGAAGATTCTTCACAGTGTGGCTGAAGGTGACAAGGCAGGCAGAGGTCCAGCTGGGATGGAGAGCCCAGAGCTGAGGCTTGCATAACTCTGGGCTAAGGGACATCAAGGCCAAGTCAGATGCTCAGTTGGGCAACGCGGGAGTTCCTCCCACATCCCAGCTCTGCCCTGCCCACCCTGGGCCTCCCACACAATGACCTTGGAACCCGCAACAAGGGGCCTCTTCCAAACAGACAGACCTGAATGGCCTCCCCTCCAGCTTGAAGGCCTTGAGCAGGGACTGGGAACCACCCAGAGGGGGCAACCCTCCTGCTTCTTCCTGCACCTGATGGGGCCACTGTGGTACTGACTCAGACATTCCAAGGTCCCTGTGGACACAGTAGCCAGCATCCAGGCCCTCCAGGGCCACAGGCTCCCCTTGCCCTGCCCAGCTGGGTGGCACACGTGCAGGCTCCAGCCCTTCCTCTCCTCTGGGTGGAGGGACCGCCGGCCAGCCCCTCTCCCCTCCCTAGGCACTTCAGTTTGTCGGTCTGTCTTCTCATGCCTCTCTCTCCCTGAGCCAAGCCACTGATACTGAGTCAAGGACTGGCCCACGCCTGCCACCTGGGGGACCCAGGCTGGAGACCTCAGGCCTCTAGGAGAAGACCCTAGGAGGCAGCTGTTGGGATCAAAGTTGTGGAGCCTGGGAGAGGCTCCTTTCTTCTAACAACCACAAGCCCACCCCCCACCTCCACCAGGCTGTAAGCCGTGCCCCTCCTGCCTGGGCAGGGAGACCTCATCACCTCTCTCTCCTCTGATCGGCCCTGGGAGATCTCATCCAGCTTGCCTTGGAAAATATTTGTTTTGAGGGGCAGAAGGGCCAGCTCACACAGTGGTGGGATTTGAACCCACACCCACAGATGGACTATGAAAGATTAAAGAGAAGGCTGAGCAGAGCTGGTAGTGTCCAGCAGTGCCTAAGCTGCCTCCCTGAGACCCATCCTCTGTCCACACAGGGAGCAGTGGGGGAAGAGGCCTCCCCTCTCTAACACAAACCTGTCCTCCACCCCAGCAGAATCTGTTCTGTTTGGTAACAGGGCAGAGAATCACCCTCATGTCCCCCTACCTATTTTTGTTTTGTGCTGCTGGGGACTGAACCCAGGGCCTCATACGTGACAGGAAAGTGCTCTACCACTGAGTTACAGCCCTACTCTGCTACCCCTACTTTCTGGAAGCACTGATCAGCCCTAGGGCACCCACCTGGCTGGAGTAAAGGCCTGAACAAGAGTCTCCCAACCCAGAGACTTGTTTCCCCAGGCAGGGAACTTTCTTCGCTGCCTTGCCTCAGGTGTTACAACCTTTGCTAAACAGCATTTCCTGCCCTGCTCACTCCTGACCTGGCTGCCCAGGCACCTCCCTGATGCCCACCCTCTCCGACTTTCCTGTCCCTGCAGACTTAAGCCCCATCTGCTGGTATTTCTGGGGCCTCCACCAGGCACCAGCCTAGGTCAATTGCCATCTTGCAGGGCCCAGCACCCACCCAGGGGCTTTTGCTCTGAAGAACGTCACCTGCTGCACAGCAGAGGCAGTGCCACCTCACCTCTCCAGTACACCAGGCAACACTTGCCTTCCACCATGGGGACAGGGCCGAGGAAGTCCTCGGGGTTGAGGGAATCCCAGAAGGGGCAGCTCTGGCCCCAGCAACAAAAGCTACATGGTGAGGTGTGGCACTCGAACGTGGTGACTTCAGTCAGAGGCAGAGGCACAGGCTGATTGAGGTTGGGAGGACTGGTTTATTCAAGGCACAGTCATAGCATTGATAACAAGAAGGTTCAGCATTCTGGCACATTCCTTTAGTGGTGGTGGCCAAGGTTAGTCCGCGACCCCTCCAGGGCCCCCAGAGGATGCAATGCTGCTGATAGGCACTTTGCTTCCAGAGGCAACTGAGGGACAGGCAGGCAAGGCTGGGTCTGCTCAGGGCCTGGGCAGGGCCCCTCCTGGGGGGCTCTAGGCCATATGGACTCCTCCAAGAGGCAGCTCCCTCCAAAAAGGATCAAGTAAGTGGAAGGGGTAGGGAGGGTGGACAGCGGTAGGCAGAGGCCAACAGGTGTGAGCTGGGGGATCAGGCAGGTGGGGAGGTGCCCCGGAAGGACCTGGATGTGGGGAGAATGTGAGGAGCTAAAGGATGCCCCCCACATTCCCAGTGACCATAGGAGATTGAGGTACAGCTGGCTGGACAGGGCCTTGCCTGTGACCCCAGGCCTCCAGGAAGAGGAGAGGAGCAAATAGAGACTGGCACTTTCCCACTGGGGACAGGTGCTAGCAAGTGGGGTCCAGGGAAGGAGAGGTCCCAGGCCCACCTCTGGCAGCACCCCAAACCCCTTACATACCAAATACACCCAGCCTGCAGCTAGTCATTCCGACTTTAGTCAGAGCTGGGGCTGGTCAAAACGGTCCTATGCTCCTGTTGCATAAATGCCAGGTGGAAGGTGTCCTTGAGAACTAGTGTGTAAGGACCTGGCTGGGTGTCATTTCCCCCTATTCCAAGCCGGGCTAGGAAAGGTAGATAACCTCCTTTCCAGCTGACCCAAGTTCTCTGGAAAAATTCCCATGGTGAAGTTTGAGGCAAGCCCTGAGGGCACGGCACCAACTGCCCTTTGAGCAACTACTTCTCAGCAGGGGTGAAGTGTGGAGCTGCTGGGGCTGGGACCTAGGCAAAGGTGGAACAGGATGGGGCCCAGGTGACCTGCCCTCAGGGCCACCTGCTCCTGGGACGAGGTGGAGACTCTGGGGTGAGAGTTGCTGGGCCATCTGCAGCAAGTCAGTGACCCAGACCTCTGAGGAGGGGCCTCAGGTGGCTTAGGAGCTCGAAGACCCCATGCAACTTGACCCTTTCTTCATGTCCACCTTGGCTGGGCTACACTGGGCCCTGATGGCAGCCTATTCCAGGAGGTGGTGGCTGGGGTCACCTGGCCACAGCAGAGGTGCTGAGAATCACCAGCACTGTTTGGGATCCAGCCCCTCCAGGCCTCGGGTGAAGGTAGCCCTGGGAGGGCAGCCTTGCCCCCTTAGCACGGGTTTCTCTATGGGGAACACACTGGTCACCCCAGCTCCAGCAGGGCTGGGTTGACATCACTGTGGGAAGCCAGGGAACCCCAGAGGCTTCTTAGGTGACCCTTAGCGAAGATGAAGAGAGGCAAAGAAGGCTCCTACTTGGGCAGCAAGGATGGCCAAAACCTTCAGCCTGCAGCCGGGGTCTGTTCCCCTTAGCAGCCACCCACAGTGGCCGAGCTGAGGCTCAGCACTCAAACAGGAAGGCAAGGGAAGGTTAGCAGCTCCCTCCTGGGCCTCAGGATCTTCTATCAGCCTGGGGCTTGGGGACCTGTATGTATTTTCCCACCACCCAGACTTTCGGGGAGAGGCCCCCACCCGGAGTACTGCCTCTGTCCTGTCCTACCTTACAGTAACCAGCACGAACTTGCCATGGTCCCTTCGCCACGCCTCAGGTCTTGTTTAATGAGTCCCAGTGGCTGGGTCCAGGACACCCTCATAAGAGTAGAAAGAAGGGGCTCTGCCTTGCTGCGCTGGGGGACATGTGAGGAGGGCAGAGGAAGGGGCTCAGTCTCCTCTTCTTAGCTGCCCCTTGTTGGGAGGGGAGGGTACAAAGACTCCAGTTTTCCTGCAGGAGAACCTGGGATGACACTGTCACTTGTGACTTGTTGATCAGGCCCAGGGCCTTATCAGGCCTTTGCCTCTCAGACCACAGGGAGGCCTGGGGGCCGGAGCAGCAGCAGCTCAAAGGGCAGCTGGAGCAAGGTGACGGAGACCCGGAAAGCATTCTGTGAGCTTCTTCCTGCCCCCTTCCTTATGGGCACCTTCTTCATCTTGACCCCATTCAGTCTCTGTGTCTCGGGCTTCAGCCACCTCCCCAAGACACACTGTGTGCTGCCTCCATGCCATCCCGGGATTCCTTGGCACCGCTTGGCACCTCCATCCTAGCCGGTCAGCAGGCTGCGTCTCCACGAGGCTATGGCTGAGCAGCAGGTGTCTCCATCGGGGGCTTCCCAAAGTCTGCAGGAGGGAGCAAGAAGGCCCAGGCCGCTCTTTCACCTCCCCTTGCCGGGCTCTCCCCTGCCCCTGCCTGGAGTCCTGGTCAGTGGTATTGGCTCTGGCCCTCCAGTTCCAGCCCTTCCTGGAACTGGGCCGAGTCCAGCTCCCTTGCAAAGCCCCTCAAACCGCTCTCTTCTTCTTCCTCTGGCTGGCTGTTCATGGTACCATAGGTGTGTCGGGCCGGGGAGGAGGCTGGGGTGAGGTTCAACTCCGGCTCTTGCAGCACAGTGGCCACGTACAACTGCCCAGGAAAGAGGGGGGTGGGGAGTCACATCTGGAGCACGGCCCAGCACACCCTCTCCTCTGACCCCATCACCTCTGCCCTGCCAAGCCATGGGTGCTTCCTTCTTCCGCTCCTTCCCTAGCAGCCTTCGCCCTGCCCTTCTCCCCCACCGACTTACTCTTGGTCACTGAATGACCACCTACGAGCTCCCAGGGCTAGTTTAGCGGCAGCTCTCCAACTCTCAGGCCACTGTTCTTCAGAACGTGTTCCATTCATTCTTGGTTCCCAGGCAGGGTGAACCCAGAAGCAGAAGACACGGGGTTCCCCTGGGCTGGGGTCCAGAGAGACCTCTACTGCAGAGGCAGTGACATTTCTGATACCGCATCAGAGGCACAGTCACAGCTCCTTGGGGGTGTCACTGAGGTGGCCTGTGAATCATGATTTGAAACAGGGACTGCTAACTGAGAGCTGGGTTGTGTGTCCTGTCGAACCCAGGAGGGATCCCAAGAATGCCCGGGACAGCAACAGATTAGAAAAACATAGAAATACCGGGTCGGGGGAGGGGGTGGGGAGAGCAATTTGTCACTCTTTAAGTGGTTTTTAACGTAAGTCCTTACTTTGGAAATAAGTAGGGATAGAATGATACCTTTCTGTAGTTTATTGTGGTGAAACCAAGTAGCCCCAGTGAATGAAAAAAAATTTTCCTACAAGAGAATTTAGACATTTGCATGGTACCAAAGTAAACTGCATAGATAACTACCTTTCAGTCATAAAGAAAATAAAAACAAGACAATGGGAAATCCAGTCATTTCCCCTGTTAGCATAGTTAACTGGAATAACTGGGTTGTTATTTATCTCCTAGTGTGAGGTATAGCACTCCTTGGAATTCATTCTAGCCATGCTGGACTGGAACCTGGCAAGAATTTGGGAGAATCTAGTTTCAGGGAATGTAAGCGTGGTGGAAACGGCTGTGAGTTACTGGGAAAATAGAGCCAGAAGATCCAGCGCTTTCTGCAAGAGTGCTGGCTCTGAAACAGGGACTGTGCTAAAGTAAAGGGACACAACCACCAGTTGCACAGCTGTTGGGTTAGTCTAGCACGGGTACTGGATTGGATCTTGGTTTGGACAAACTATGGTTAGCACTCCGGGAGATGGAGGCAGAAAGGTTGCAAGTTCAAGCCCAGTGTGGGCGACGCAGTGAATTAGCAAGATCCTGTCCTAAAATTAAAAATTGAAAAAAAAAAAAAAAAAAAAAAAAAAAGAGCTGGGGATGTAGTTCAGTGTAAAGGTCATGGGTTCAATTCCCGGTACTGAAAAAAAAAAGACTTCTGGCATAATTAAGACAACTTCAATATGAAATTAGTATTCAAAAAGATAATTGTCAACAAAAATGCCAGGTTATAAAAGCATATGTACAGTATTATTTTGCTTTAGCAAAAACTATATGGAGCTGGGTGTGGTGGCACACCCCTGTGATTCCAGCATTCAGGAAGCTGAGGCAGGAGGATCACCATGAGTGTGAGGCCAGCCTAGGCTACATAGTGAGTTCAAAGCCAACCCAAACTATATCGTGAGACCCCGTCTCAAAAAAACAAAAACGAAACCTTAAAAACTATATGTACATATGTAACTATATATGCACATAAGCAAAGCAGAATTATTTAGGGTTACTTACTAGGCTACATAGTGAGTTCAAAGCCAACCCAAACTATATCGTGAGACCCCGTCTCAAAAAAACAAAAACGAAACCTTAAAAACTATATGTACATATGTAACTATATATGCACGTAAGCAAAGCAGAATTATTTGGAAGAGATACACACACATATAAATAAATACCTGGAAGCATATACACAGGGTATCAGGGATCATCTAGGTAATGGGAATATGAAGCTTTTATTTCCTTATTCTTATTTTTCTGTTTTTAATCTCAAATAATCTACAATGTTCATATACCACTCTTGGAATAATAAAAGACTTTTAAAAAAAATTCTAAGCTGGGCCCAGTGGCACACGCCTGTAGTCCCAGCCACTCTGGAGGCTGAGGCAGGAGGGATCCCTTGAGCCTGAAGTCCGTGGCCAGCCTGCCCAACATATCGAAATCCTGTCTCAAAAAATAAATAAATCAATCAATAAATAGATAATATATTCTAGTTTTGTTTTGTTTTTGCTTGGTTTTGTTTTGTTTTTTAAACATAGGCCTTATCATCAGACAAACCTGGTTCAAACTCTGTTCTTTCACTCTCTTGCTTAATGCCCTGAAGTCTAAATATCTAGCATGCTTAGGTCCTGGGTGGATCCCCACCATGCCCCTGATGGTGATGATGATGATGATGATGATCTTTTAAGGCTCTTATTGGGGATAAAAGCCTCTACTGTGTGAGTTTATCAAAACATCAAAAAAGAAAACGGCAAAGCATCAGGTTCCTAAGATTTCAATAACCCGTTGCTCACAGCAGCAAAATGCTCCTGTCGGAAGGGTTCAGGGTGAGAGTCTTTCCTGCTTTGAAGTCTTGGTCTTCTCCCCTGCCACCTCTCAAGAAATTTGTAGGGTTTTCTCCTTCCCCAAGTGAGGCGAACCTGCAGTTCTGACCCCTCTATCTGCACCCGTGGGCCGGGGGTCCCCCGTGTTGCCTGTCGGCTTCGGTCTGTGCACCCGCCCCAGCCCTGGTCTTCCGCAGGCCGCCGCGTGTCCACGGAGCGGGAAACGCATCCATTTCCTCACGCGCGCCACTCTCTGGTGGCCTTGGCGCAAGCTGCTTCTCTGTCTCCGAAGCTCTTCCCGTGCCCTGTGTGTCAGGGCTCCCCTCCTCCCCTCCCGGAGTCTCAGATGTTCCCTCCTGGGGCGCAGGAGGGCGCCCTTCTCCAGGGCCCTTCCGGGGTGCCCAGCTCCGCGCGCGCACCAGTGGCAGCGATGCGGCGGGGCCGCGTGGGCCGGGGAGCCCGCGTCCAGCCTGCGGGGCGCCCGGGCCGAGTCCAGCCTCGGCTCCTCGCTCCTTCTGCGCTGCCCCTGCCTTACCATTCGGTGCGTCGCCAATAGCTCCCTGCAGCTGGGTCTGCGCCTGCGCCCTGGAGGCAGCCCGGAGTCCCCGGGCCAAGCCCCAGCACGCCCCTGCGTCTACACGTCAGTGGTCTCTGAGATCGGGGTCCCCCTGTCCTTCCTCCTTTGCTGCCTCCTTTGTGAGTCACTTGGCCTTGCAGTGCCCGCCGGGGCAGTGCTGGGTCTTCGCTCCTGGCTCTTCAGCCAGGGCCACGGCAGCGTTTGGACCTGGGCCAAGTCCTGCTGCGTCAGGAGAGGGCGCCTGGGGGCCGGCTCCACCCCAACCCCAGAGCGGGCCCTGAACGCTGATGTCCCCCACCCCACCACTGACGAGGCCCCCCTGCAGGCCCTGCCCTCCTCATGTCCCCAGGGTGAAGGCAAAACTCACAAGGGAGGTGGGCGTGGAGGACGTGCTGCTTGGCTCCATGTCGAACACGGTCTGGGTCTCCTCCGCGGGCTGCAGCAGGGAGACAGGCACGAGTGGGCCATGGCTCAGGCCGCTCTTCGCCCCACATCCGGGCCCTGGCCACCCTGGCACTCAGTTTCTCTTCTGTCTTTTGAGACCTCAGCCCAGCAAACAGGGCAAAGCCCAGGGGGACAGGGAGAAGACTGGGGTGCTAGGAGGTTTTCTGGAATGTGCTATTCCCGCGCACCATGACACTGGAAATATGCAAAGTTGGACCTGGGGTACAAAGATAGGGCTGCTTTGACATCCGCTTTGTTCTTTCCGGGATGTTCCCTCCATTATGTCTGGAAGAAGTCCTAAACTAATCCGGTCTATGTTCTCCGCCACCTTCCTTCCCTAAAGTGACACTCAGGCAACCACATCCCATGACATCATTGTATCAAAAAGACAGCTAGCTGGGTGTGACATGTGCCTGTATTCCCAGCACTCTTGGAGGCTGAAGCAGGAGGACTGCAATTTTGAGGCTACGCTAGGCTACACAGTGTTTTAGCAAGACCCTATCTCAAAATTTAAAAATAAATAAAATAAATAAACAACAGGTTGGGGGTATAACTCAGCGCAAAGACTCTAGGTTCAAACCCCAGTCCTGGCAGAAAACAAAACAAAACAAAAACAAAAAACCAAAACTGAGAAACTGCAAAAAGACAAGCTGGCCCTTCAGCCAGTGATGGAACAGTAGAGGCCAGGCAGAAAGTGCAGCGAGTATCTTTGCCCAGGGTCCCAAATATAGAGACAAGAGAAGCAGGAAAGATACGTCTCTAAGATCCTCCTTCTCCCAACTCAGCAGGGCGTCAGCACTTAGAGCCAACTTTCCCTTCTTTATATGCATTCATTTGAAAGGGAGACAACTCACTGTTAGTAAACCTGTGCCCAGCTGCCTTACACAGAAACTTAACTAGAAAAATAAATGCATTTCTGCTGGAAACGATTCCAGTACCCCAGGACCACTTTGGGAAATGCTGGTGTAGACACACAATGTGGCTGCTTGGCTCTGTGTGCCGTGCTGGCTCCGTTCTCCCAGGTGGCAAAGAGCCACAAGGCCCATGGCGGGTCACCCCCAGAGCCCCAGCTGCACAGACACAGGCCTCCGCCACTCTGCTCCGTCCTCTGCCTCAGCTCTCGGGCCCTCGGGATGATGCTCACAGCTTAGTGCCTGGACTGCACTCACGTGGCAGGGGAACGGGCCAACTGCCTGCTGTTTGGAGGAGGTGTCCAGGTAGAAAGAGGACAGCGCGTCTGGCAGGGGCCAGCCTGAGCGAGCGCCACCTGCACACCAGCCTACAGCTGGAGAGATAGACCAGCTGCTCAGGCCCACACCGGGAGGGTGTCCCAGGGCTGTGTCTCCCTGGATCAGGAGAATTCTTGGAGAAAGAGCAGTCTGGCAACTCACCTCATAGTCAGAGGATGTCCTCAGCTTCCCCAGAAAAATGCCAAAAAAGGCAATGATCAAGGAAGTGATAAGGGTGGACAGTGAGAATAAGGTGATGCTGTGGAGGTAACCTGTGGAGGAGAAAAAGCCCTGACTGAGGACGGAGCCCCAGCACCGGAACCGGGCGGGGCAGTCTGGCAGCTGAGATGGTGGCAGATACCTAGGGACCATCTCAGCACCTCCACAGGAGCTCTGAACATGGGGTACAGAGATCCTTCTCCAAGTCCCTTCCAAGAACAACAGGACCAATAAGACAGATGCAACATTATCCTTGTTCTGTGTGGCCAGTTTAAGAGTTTGGCATCCGGATTCAATGAAAAAAAAATGTTCTCTTGACTTAAGTACCCACATCAGTGCCCATTCCATACAGCCTTCTTGTTACCTCTGTTACCATGGTTCCAGGGGAGCATCTCTGAATTACCATTTCTGCCTTGGCCCAGACTTGGCCTTTGACCCTCCCATCTTACCCTGCAAACCCAATGAAAGTGAGCATGCTTAGTTATCTGGGCTAATGGCACTGAAAAGCAATTCAGAATTCAAAGGTCATTTACATTTCGGGTAGAAATAGCGAGTCCATTTTCTAATGGCAACAGTTTTCTAACTAGACGAGGATGGAAAATCACTCTTTACAGGCAAAGGCGATTGCTAAATAATGCTCACTGTGGTGATGGTGGAATAACACAAAAGGGTAAACAGCCTCAGCATCCAGCAGGGGAGAACTGACAAAAATGGGTAGCTTTTAATGCAGCTGTTGAGAGGCACGTGCTCAAACGGTCTCTTAATAACACAGGAAACTGCTCAGAATGTAACGTTCTGTGGGACTCGCGGCCACACCATGGATGGCCACAGCCTGGCAGAGCATGAGTGGATCGACCCACTCGCTCTCGGTTTGCTCCTCTCCACGGGGCAGATGCTGAGGAGGAGGTCAGGGAGCAGCAGACGTGAGGCTCCAGGTACGATGATGGGTGGCTTAAATTTTGATCTTCATGTTTTTCTATTTTTCCTAATAAACACAAAGTGCTTTATCCTTGGAAAAAGGCGTAATAAAAAAGCTTGTCTGCTAGGTGGTAGGGAAAGAAATGGGGTGGGGGGATGACAACAAATGAATAAGCCATACAAATAAATGACCCAGAGTTGGCTCTTTACTGATGTCACTGTGACTGTGAGTAAAGAAAACACTGCCTCTCCCCACGGATCAGGTTAGGATCTAGGGTCGCAAGGGAAGGACTGGCTGCCTGGTGGCGTGGGCGACTCTGAGGGGAGGAAGCTGAGGGATGCCCTGCCTGTGGCCTGTGGGGACTTCTGTGAAGGTGTCTTTGGGTTCCCCTGGACAAGGACTGCAGCTTCGTGTGACCAAAGATTCAGGGAAGAGTAAAGGTGCAGGAATCTGTTTCTTCTTCTAGGTTTTTGGCAAACTCATAAAACCAGGCATCCTATAGGGATCCCAGAGGAAACATCCTGGGAAACGAGCCCTGCCCCCATTATTATACTATTTCCGGTCAGCCTGGATTTAGAATGAAGGAATATGAAATTTCTTGCCCAGACCAAAATCCATGCAATTTGGACCCCACTTCCTTCAAAGCTCTGCTCAGCTGCTCATCCATGACCTGTGAACCCAGAGAGGTCACTGGACTTGGCCATGTCTGACGAGCAGGGTCTTGCTCTCCCTGCCTCTCCCCTCTTAACAGTGCTGGTGTTGAGGGACTCTCAGAGCAGCAGGGGGTGGGGGGCGAAGGAGGGGTCACCCAGCACCTACCTACTCGCAGGATGGAGAAGACGAGCATCCAGAAGAGACCCAGGAGTGGTGCGAAGATGGCCTGGGAGACTGCGGCCATGTGGATCTGCTCATTCAGTTTGGTGGGTGCGTAGGAGTAGTACATGTTGTAGCGGTCGGTGAGGTGCTTCATGCACAGGTAGAGCAGCCCTGGGCGCCGAAGATGGACCCCGTCAGTGGCCACTATGACCATGGAGACCTGAGCTGCCCCCTTGTCCCCACAGGCTCCCAGGACCAGGTCTGTGAGAGTAGCGAGAGCCTAGGACAGGCTGCAGGAGCCCGTGGTGCTGGTCTCTGGGGCCGGCAGCTGCCCTTGAGGCCCAGGATCTAGCCTGGCAGCTCAATGAAAAATCACACGCTTATGCATTCATTCAACAAACACCCACTTTCAGCAGCTATCCAACCTCAGCACCCTTGTCCTGGCCCTGCCCTTGTGCCCTGACACCTCCCTGCCATGGGCTGTCCAGGTCACCTCTTGCTCTAGGAGGTGGCATGGTGTCCTGGGACTCCATTTCTCCTCCCAGTCTGAGTGAGGCAGCCCAGGTTCGCCTGAGAGATGACTCACCGAAAGGGACAATGATGGGGCATGTGATGCTGTACGCCATCACCACGGTGAAGACATTCATCATCCACGCGTACTCACGTCCGTACTGGAATTCTACAGCCTGCTTCTGGAGAAGAAGGCAGGCATCACCTGAGGTTGCCTGGCTCCCCTGGCCTGAAGGCAGCCTCCCTTCCACCCCGGGAGTCCATAAAGCATGCATTCAGCGGAGGACGCACCCTCACCTTCCTGATGTGGACTCTCTCCGGCTCCGATCGGGAGAAGAAGAGGCGGGTGCAGTACATGAAGAGCGACCCCAAGCGCATGAGCTCCATGCCTGTGCCCAGCAAAGCGGCGGTGATCACATAGTTGATGAAGAAGGCGCCGTTGTCTGGCAGGAATACGCACCTGGGAGAGTGGGAGACAGTGACAAGCCAGGTACAGGAAAGGGAAGACATTGGGAGGAAGACAGAGAAAGAGAAAAACAGCAGAGAGAGTGGGGGTTACAGGTGAGAATAAAGTTTCATACGCAACATGCCAGTCAACGAAGGGCCACATATACAATGGTGTCCCCATAAAATGATATCCCCTAGTGAGGTTGTAGCCACATGAGCTTGCATGCATACGCCTCTATGATGTCTGCACAACATCACCTAGCGAGGCAGTTCTTAGAGGGCTCCCTTTCGTAAAGTGATGCATGACTGTGTGTGTGTGTGTGTGTGTGTGTGCACTCCTGTGTGTGTCCTCAGCCCAATTTAAATTAACAAGCAGTTCTTCTGAGCAGAGATGTGGATGGTGTGGGTGTGATGGGAGACACGTGCACGGCTTGCTCCAAAACAACGGTGTCTGACCTTAATCCTGACGGTATAAAACCTTAATTAGGAAAAGTTACTTTTTTAATTTCCACTAATCTTTAGTTGAAATTTAGTATTTCTTTCGATTGAGAGTGTGGGCTACTGCTGGGTGGGCTGGCACATGCCACCTCCTCAGGAGACTGAGAGGCATGAGGGTCACAAGTACAAGGTCAACCTGGGCAATGTGGTGAGACTCTGCCTCAAAATAAAGTAAAAAAAAAAAAAAAAAAAAAAAAAAAAAAAAAAAAAAAAAAAAAAAAAAAAAAAAAAAAAAAAAAAAAAAAAAAAAAAAAAAAAAAAAAAAAAAAAAAAAAAAAAAAAAAAAAAAAAAAAAAAAA
>RJWM01044964.1:0-13025 GCA_004363535.1 Dasyprocta punctata | reverse complement strand
TTTAGAGATGCCTAGCAATTCTTTTATTATGTTTTCCATTTCTTCTCTTAGTTGAGTTAGTATTTCTGTTCTAATTTCTTTTATAGCCTCATGAAGTTGTTTCTTTGTTTCAGTTGTCATCACCTCAGATACTTTAGTTGTGGGACTCCCGACCTCTTCTGCATTTGCTTCTCTGGATTTGTTCTGCTTGGATTGGAGGCCAGAGACTGCCTTTTGTTTCTTTGTCTTGACATATTCCTGGGTTGTTCTGGACAAATGTATACCAGAGATCTTGGTATTCCTTGTGTTGTCTATAATTTCTCTGAGGTTAGACTGGTTCTTCTAGGCAATGCTGATTGTGGATATCTGATGGTCACCACTGGGTGTGCTGTTAGAGTGCTGTCCGCTGCCTTTCCCTAGCCCACCTCAGCTCCCTGATATCTGGCACAGTGCACTGGGGTGGGGCTGCTGCCTGGGAAACTGGGCCAGTTATCCACCAATCTTCCACTCTCACCTCTAGGGCGCGTGTGGAGCCATGGTCTCCCGCTGGGACCCTCCAGGGCTCAGCTGGAGCAACTTCCATGGGACTGTGCCCAACTAGGAGTGGCTTCAGCCCCAAAATGGCTGTCAGTCCCTTGCTCTCCCTCATGGGAGACTGGGGTTTGCTGCACTTACTGTCAACCAGTTTAGTCCTTCAGGTTTGCTCCCCCTGTCCACTGCCACTCTCCTCCAATGCTGCCCCTCTGGGCAGAGGTCTCCAGGGTCACCACCACCACTATGGCCACAGCACTTTGATCATGCGTCCCCAGGTTCCAGCAACTCCTTTCACAGAGTGGGTCCAGCTCTGGGCAGAGGTGCCACCAGCCACTGCCTTCTTTGTTTGAGTGTTTCTTTTTACTCTTTCTGTGGGCTTCAATTTTCTCTTTAGATTCTTCCTCATTCCAGAGGACCCACCTCCCTGCTTCTTGTCTTCCCCATGTTGTGATATTCCAGCATCTGGATGGTATCTTTCATGGAGGCCATTTACCCTATTGTTTACCATTCCGCCATCTTGTCCCACCTCCAAGTTTCCCTATCTTGACTGATACAGTCAACTAGCAATCAGTAGTGCAGCAGTGAAACATAGAAAATCTGGTTATGGAACTCGAGTTATTAAATATTATGTCCAACTTATTGCTATGATATAGATGTTGCATTGCTCCAAGTTTAAAGATGAGACAATTAAGGATGAGAAATTTCATCATTTGCTGAATTTCTCAGACTGGTAGAGAAAAAAAAATATGAGCTTCAGACACAATTCCATGGTTATAGACTTCATTCTACAAGGTCTATTTAAAAAATAAGACATGATTTCTATTTGGGACTTGGTTCTGCCCTAATGCAGTTAAATGCATAGCAATGTAGAAAAAGATGCAAAGGAAATGACATTTTGTCTATGTGTGTGATGTGTTTTACAGCAGAGTTGACACATGTGAAGCACACACTGATGGAGAGAAAAGGTGGGTTTTAAGATAGCATCATGGTTCCTACTCCTTGCTATGCATAATTTATATATTCTCTTCCCTTTGATGTAGGTGGGATTTGTGAATACGGTGGATGTCACTCCCATGATGAAGTGTTATTTATGGGAAAGATGAAGGGGTTTTGTAGATGTAGTGAAAGTCTATAATCAGTTTGACTATGAGTTAACAGAAAAAGAGACTATCCTTGATAGATCTGACTTGATCAGGAAGAAGTAAAGCTAAACAGAAGGAAACTATGGACATCACTGCTGGAGTTTGGTGTTGGGTAAGAATGATAGGAGAGAGCATCCCTGTACTACTCTATCGATTCCCTCCAGAGGTTCTATGGCACTCACCGTTGAACTCACTGCAAAACTACTAACCACTGATTACACCATCTCAGAATCTCTTCTCCCTGAAGTGAACATAGGAAACCTTCACAAAGTTCTTCCTCACGCACTCACAATGAAAATGGGTTTTCCCTTTTACTGAAATCCTCTATTCTCTATACCTCCTGTACAGAATTACTATGTTTCTGCCTTGGAGTTTCTATTCATGCTTAGCTTTTTTAAAATTAGACTAGCAGCTTTCCAAAAATAAGAGCTGTGTATGATCTTTTTAACTATAATCTTTAGTCCTTAGTTTTTTGCCTTGCATAAATAACAAATATCTGCTGAATTAATTATTTAAATCCAGCTTGCAGTTTGAATTGTCATCCCAGGGTAAGCTCAATAACTAAAATTTAAAGCATGATCATGGAACATCTGGAGTAAAGTAACCTATTTAAGGAAGATTGTATGTTTGCACAGATTAAAACTGAAGTTTCCTGCTTGATTACCTCCATGGGAAAGGAGTTAAAATTAATAAAAATGGCAAATCAATAGAGATAGTGACCTAAGAAAGTAGGTCTCCATTGATTGTACTGCCTGTGCTTACAAAGAAGAGGGGGCTTGCATTCAGATTCAGGCAATTACCACTGCTTGGGATGTGGATTTGCTGTTTCCCAATCCTCCAATTTTTTCCAATGAAAGTGGAGATTCAGACTTCATGGGAAAATGTTTAATCTTGCAAACACGAATAAGCCAAGCAAATGCCCTCATTCAGCTTGTGGTGCCATAAACTTCTGAAACACACAGGAAGGTGCTCTTAGGATTTAAATACCTCTGATTTTCTGGGTTGTGTGTATCTGCATAAATACTTGTGTTTCATGAGAAAATGATGAACTGTATTTATTTGGAGTGTTGTTTTTATCCACTGTTATGTCTTTGTACTTTTCACTGAGACAATTAAAGCAAAGTCGTTAGGTGCTGAGCACAGTATTTGGATCATAATTTCCACAATGTTGTAAGAGTCTCCAAGGAAAGGTGTAATACAGCTGTAAGATAATTGCTGTTGTTTTTTTTTAATGCATCTTTTTTCACCTTTAAGACAAGCTTGCAAAATGGTTGGCTAACAGTTTTGCTGTTTATTCAAAAAGGCAGCCAGATCATTTTGTTTCACTATCATTACAATTATATTTCAAGGATACAAAAATAGAAAGCCCAGATTCGAATCCAAATCTTTTCTTCTAGCAACAGGGAACTCTATCTACTTATTATTCCATATGACCACTCCTGATATCTGTCTAATAAATATGAATTAGATAAGAGCAGAAGCACTATATTTCTTTTGCTGCTTCTAACTCATAAAATAAAATTGTTTGGTGTGGGTAAGGAAGGAGCAGAGCTACTTAAAGATGGATTTGTAAATGAAGGAGATGTGCACACTAGTGAGATACACACACGTGTGTGTTTCTACGTATACAAGAGAGTGAATTGTTCAAACTCAAAATGATGAGTGATGAGAAGTGGCTTTGTGTATCACTTTGGTGCTGATGCTAAGAAGTTCAGTGTCCTTATGTATAAAATGCTAGAAAATCCTACTCTTTTGGTAGTGGGAAGTTTAGTTCATAGAGTTACATTTTTTTTTTGCCAAGGAGACAATTATTAGATTAGTGTCTGATTTATATAACTTGAAACATTAGAGTATTGACATGAAACTAAGAAACAAATATATATCATCATTTATGATTTACTGTGGTAAAACTGTCCCAATTTAAGTTATACTCTTATTTGATACAAAGGGTCAGAACTCACTCATGAGCTGTGACCATTTATGTGGATTTAGCTTCTGGTTTATAAACATCAGTCATGGGGAGACTGAGAGGGCAAAAGAGATCAGAGATAAAGAATTTCTTTTCATATCTATTCTAGTGATTATCTCATTTGAACTAAAATGTCTTACTTTCAGTAATGTCAGTCAGATAAAAATTCAATAAACAAAGCAAATTTAATGTATTATTATCTGAAGATGTTCTTGGACTTTAAAACTTGCTTTACAACATGGGCATGGGTTTTAGTCAATAGTTCTTAAAAACAATCTTTATATATAGTTTACTGGCACTAATTCAACTACTAAAATTTTTACTTGTGTAATAAAGCTATTGACTCTAACTAGTGACCATGCTGAGTGATCTCATTTGTTTCGTACACAATTCATTGATTTTTAGGAAAAGATAAATATGCATCTGTGAAATAAATCTATAAATGTTATTTTAAAATTATCTTTTGAAAAGCATTAAATAGTTTTTTTTTATCAGTGGGATTTTGGTGGACCATGCCCTCTATTTTTTACTTTTTAACTTTTTTGGGGGGTAAGACAGGGTCTCCCTATATAGTTCAGACCAGCTCTGAATTGACTATGCAGCCCAGGCTGGCCTCATACTCATGACAATCCTCCTGCCTCAGCCTCTTAAGTACTGGGATGACAGGCATGTGCCATGCCCAGCTTCTTTTTAGTTCTTTTTTAACATTTTATTTGTATTGGTATGTGTTCACAGTACATAATGATTACATTCTTCATGGGGAGTCTTTTCATGCACATAACCCATCTTAATTCTCTCCTCATCCTCCTCTTCTTCAGCTTACCTGACCAAAGTCTCTGTGCTATCACTGAATTTTAAAACTGTTCTACACAGAAAATAAAGGCCTTCAGTTTAACTTTTCCATGCTCACTGCAGTTACTTCCAGGGTAACCTAAAATCTATCTCAACTAGATACTGAAGAAAAGTACAGTTGTCTTTCAGTATCTGTGGAGGATTGGTCCAAGACACTCTTGAACACTAAAATCTGAATGCTCTAGTTTCTTATGTAAATTAATGTAATAAGGACTGAGGGTGAAGCTCAGTGGTGCAGGGTTTGCCTTGCATATGAAAGGCAATATGGTATTATCCCTAGCATAGTTCAATAGAGAACAAATAAAAAAGAAAAAATTAAATTAAAGTGATGACATATCTGAGTATGACCTATACACATTCACATTATTTCTATTTATGATACTGAATACAATGTAAATGCTATGTAAACAATGGTTATCCTGTTTTGCTTAAGAAATAATGACAAAGAAGCAAAAGTCCATAGATGAGAAATGTTCAGCACAGTTCTTTTATTCCAAATGTTTTTATCTGCAGTTGGTTCAATCCATGGAGCTGGAACTCAAAGGTTCAGAGAGCCAAATTCACACTGACTAAAGATCTCTAGAAGCCTGTCAACTTGAGAAGCGCTTGCCCATTTATACCTGGGCTTTCTGTTTCCATATAGGAACACTCTGGTAACAATCGTCTTGGTCTTAAATTGGAGAATCCTGCATTGAAGCATTTTTGAAGCTTACCTTCTCCATCTCATTCTCTTGGGTCCATTAAACAACCTGGAGAATTGTTGAGACTTTCACATGAAGATCTTCATCTTGCTCTCAAGTATCACATGCTCAGAAGTCACCTTGTTACCCTAATTAGCTGTGCTTTATAGGAACCACCACACTGAAACACATTTCTTTATAGGCAGTGCCTCTGGCATAACACACTCGAATTTTCCCACCAAAGTACCATTAAGCACAGAAGACAGTGAATATTTATTTCAAAATAGGTTGAGAAAGAAGAAATTGGTAGGTCAATTTAAAAATAATGCAAAGGATATCTGGAAGTAAATAGTCTAAAACATGACTCTTTTAATTGCTGAAATTTATCTTAGAAATCCACATCACAACATCAATATACAAGGCTAAACTGTATAAGATATAATTTTAAAACCTGACACTAGAAATATGTTAAATATATAGAATAAGTTAATATTTAGAATAATATGATTTTTATGGGTTCTGCATAAAATATTTCTTCTAAATAGTTGAGTAAAAATGATAGTTCAGGTCACTGTGCTAATTTTATTCAATGGTTTCTACTACTTTTACTGGCGTTTCCTCTCTAACCTCTTATTACCACCGTTCACATCAGTAAGGAATGTATGATGAGAAACGTCTATCAGGTATTCTAGCTAGTTAGCTCATTTGCCTTAAATACTTGTTCAGAGACCTGGGATTTCACATTTTTTAAATATACTTTTTACTTTTAATGTAATATGTCCGTTTCATCCTTTCTCTCTTTAAACATGTCTGTAAGGAACAACAGAGTAAATTCACAATTAGGAGTGCTGTCAAATGTAATTTCCCCAGAATTGACAGCCAGAAGTAAGATATAGAAGTACCTGGGAAAGAGGCTTTGGAAGTGAGCTACTTAATCTTTTTATAAACTGTGTGGAGTTAGAACTTCATGCAAAATAAGAAAATAAATCTAAAAAAATAATAGGATATAGTCAAGATCGATATAGATTATTTAGAGTGAAAATGTTTTATGGGAGGCAGTAAAATCTTTTTGGATCCTGGGGGGAAAAATGTGAGTGCAAAAGTGGAATAAATTATTGCAATTTAATCACTTGGTAAATTACTAAAATGCTGTTGCTGGATTTATGGTGTCAGGGAGTGACCTCCTATTAGATATACAACATGTGAGTGATTCCAGTGTAATAGATTGGAGAAAACCTGGAGGATTCACTGCTACACTTTCAGATTCTATTAGAATCTCTCTTTATGATCCTTTCTTGTGTATGGTTCCACTAAAAATGTCTGGATGTGTAACACAGTGCAGTTTTACTTAAAGGAGTCTGTAAAATTCTGAAATACCTATTTAAGAGATGGAATTCCTTGTGCTACTCACACTGCTGATGATGTTCATTGAAACCATGTAGGATTTTCATTTGTGGTTCTTCAGGACAGTCTGACTGTTTTCCACTCCAAAGTGTTTTGGGGTGATGGTTGTCATTATAATTTCATTCAGGGTGACAAAAAATAATGGGGCTTCAGACATTTTCCAGCTCCCACCACTGTATGATGATAAAGCATTGATCTGAAGAAGTAGAGACACCAGGCTTTCATGACATTTCTTATCAAAACTATACATGTGACAAAGCTAACTATCCCCTTCTACAAGAAAGGTAACCCTTTCCCACCATCTTCTTTACCAAAATAGTCCACTAAAATACCATTCCTGAAAAGTTCTGACATTTTAAAAACATATTAAAACCATCTTATCAGAATTTATATCTTTGCTCCATTTTTTAAATTGACTAGAAAATAGTAAAATAGATCAATTTTCATTAAGTAATCAACAACAGTGTTTTAATTATGGTTTACATTAATTATATAGGGGAAAGAAACTCCCAATCCACTAGATGTTTGGTAGTTTGTGTTCTCTAAAATCAAAGAATGAATTTTAGGAACAACAGAGGTTAAGAGCAGAATTTATTTATTGAGAGAAAGAAAACTTCTGTCTGAAAGTGAAACGGAAGGGTTCCTGACTGGGTTGCTAAAGACCTCACATTCTCTGTGATTTTTATAGAGCAAAACAATGAGTTGAGGTGGGTCCAAGGTGGGGAAAAATGGGAACTTGCATGGCAAATAGGCATGAGGTGGGACAGAACTATAGTCAACCAATAAGATTGAGTGTAATTGCTCAGGTAAAATTGATTAAATTGAGACCCAATAGGGAAGTCAGTCACTATGACATTTCTTGTCAAATGTCTTCAGGGGGTTGGATTAGTGGCTTCTTCTGACTTCTGCATACCTATTTAGAATATCAGTCCCTGATGTTTTTCCTTAGGGTGTGGTTGCATTTGTTTAGTCTTTCGTCTTGAGATCTAACCTACAGAGTGAGGTGTCTGTCTCCATGGTTGCAAGGTATCTGGTCTTCTGCACTGGCTCTTCTGAAGGTCCAACCCTGTTTGACTGCCTGTAACATATTATCTAACTTAGCTGTCTGTAACAATTATATGCACACGCAAATCAATTTGCATTATGTTAATAAAAGGAAGTGTAAAATATTAAGAACATAATGCACACAATTAACTTGATAATCAGTTGCCACATTATCATTTGCTTATACTACTAATTTTAGAATCATTTACATGTTTTCAGTATGCTTTATACTTTTTTCCGTATCTTTGGCAAGTGATCCTACATCAGATTGAATCACAGAAAATTGCAGACGTCTGAAAGCATCAAAGTGTTAAACTAGAGAAAGAGACCAATGATAGATAAAAATTAAAAGACTTGTTGCTAGGAATAGGCATCCGTGATGGTGGATGTCTGAAATCACAGAGCAGGCAGCCGAAAAGGGCAGGCCAGAGCTCTTTGTGCAGCTGAAGCTGCTGTCTATTGGTGTATTTTCTTCATTAGTGAATCCTCAGCCCTGTTCTCCAGGCTTTTCTGCTGATTTAATGAGGACCACCCAGACTGTTCAGAACAACCTCTTCCCTTCTAGTTGGTGGATCACAGACTTTAGTCACTAAATATCTTCACAACAAGACCTACATCAGTGTTTGACGGAATAATTTGGGGCTGTAGCTCAGTCAATCTGACACATGAAAGGACCAGTCAGCACTTGGACCTTTTAAGGCTTCTAGAAAAAGAAACTAAAAGTGGTTTGAACTAGTAATTAAATAGAAATTCCCAGAGTCTCTTATGGGTATGTAAATTACCTATTTCAAAAATTTGCACTGAAATTATCTTGGACTTATCAGCGGGAATTCATTTGACATGTCTTTAGATTATTGCATGACTCCTGACCAATACTAGAATTTTATTAATGTTGTCATTATCATAATTATTATTTCAATGAAAATCCTTCAATTATCTGAAGGCTTGCCTTCTTGCTTTCTAAAGAAGAAAACCGGATGAATGAATAAAAAGTGGTAGTGACACACAATTGAGAAATACAGTGCTTTAAAGGGTAAACTTGAGTCATTCGTAGGAAAATGGATGCACCTTGAAACCATGATGGTAAGTGAAATAAATCAAACGTACAGGTTTATATTTCACATTTTTTCTCTGATGTGAGAAAGCCAAAATATAAATAAAGATCAAAATAAAAAAGAAGATAATAGGAAAAAGGGAGAGAGATCCTTTGCACAAGGGAAACAAACCAAGAGATGGAAGCAGGGGTGGGAGGGTAGGGGAGTTTAAGAGGGGAATGGGATTAAGAAAAACAATTAAATTGTGTTATCTAAATATACCAACTCCTCACAACAAATGTAATCATTATCCAATGCAAACATACACTAATAAAAATAAAAACTGAGGGAAAACAAGAAGATAGTAGAGACACGTATATCTTCACTGATGGAGGCTAAGGGAAAACTACACAGAATGCCTAGTACTGTTACAGGCAGCTGAGTTAGATAAAAATATTACAGGCAGTCAGACATGGCTGGGCGCTCAAAGGAGCTGGTGCAGAAGGCCAGATACATTGCAATCTTGGAGGAGACAGACAGCTCAGCTGTGTGCCAGACCTCAAGACAAAAGATCAAGCAAATATGCCCAAATCCTAAGGATTGATATTCTAAATAGGTTTCTATCACCATGAGGAAGCCATGAGTCACTAACCCAAACCCTATAGGCAAAGGCCCTGTTCTGTATTCATGCCCACTTGCTACATGACTCACTTCCCCCTTTGTCCCCATTTAATCAATTTTACCTGTGCAGTTAATCTTACTGGTTGACCATAGTTTCGTCCCATCTCATGCCTGCCTACCTTGCAAGTTTCCATGCTTTTCCCACCTTAGACCTGCCTCACATTGTAGTTTTACTCTATAAAAGTCTCTAGACACAGAGTCTTTTTCAGTTCACTGGAAACTTTCTTTCTCTCAATAAATGTATTTTGCTCTTAACCTCTGTTGTTCCTAAAATTCATTCTTCTATTTTAGAGAACACAAACTCATACCAGATATCTAGTAGGTTGGGAGTTTCATTCCCTTATAACAATACTACTTTTGAAAACTGCAAATGGAATTCAAAGCTTATCTCTGTTCCCTGTACGTGAGTGACTTGGCACATGCCACTTAGCCTTCTGGGATTTCAGATTCTTCAGCAAAAAATAGAAGTGTTCATACATACTTTATAAAGTTATTATCCAGATTAAATGGTGTCTTAGTTCAGATTTTCCCTAAAAACAGTATTTGAAACAGGGTTTATGTGCAGGTAGATTATTTTCATGAGTGATCATAAGGAAAAAGACAAGGAAAGGGATATAGCAGTGAAAGATGTATTAGTATGATTGTGCCTCCCTAGGGTAACTATGACTCTGTCCCATTAAACATCTTGATAGGTATCTCTCAGAATTTTGTGCTTCAAGGAAGTGGTTAGTATTTATCCTGGGAATAGAATATTAACCACTTCCAACTTCTAGGTTTTTGATAGTTGACATGATGGAAGAGTTCTCAGAGGTATTTCACACTGAGATGTTAGAAGATCCTAGGAAAGAAAGCTGGAGATTTGAGTCACATGTCATACTTGGCATGCAGTTGTTTTTTACATTAAAAGCTGGAGTAAAACACAGAAAAGAAACAAAGCAAGCCAAAACTTGTGTATGGCTCATGCAAAGTAGCTTATGCAATATATTCAGAGAGCACTAAATAGATGGTAGAATTTGAAAAGACGGTAAACAAGATATTGATGATTACAAAAATGATCAGAGTGATACATATAGCAATAAATGTCACAATCTTCAGGAAACTCTTTTGTTTGTAAAAGATTCATTTAAGGTTGTGAATATCTTCTTAAAATGTTTTGCTCAAAACTGAATCAAGTACTCCAGATAAATATGATCGGTTGGATATAAAATCAAATTGGATTTTACTTCCTGTTACCATATGACGGTATAACGATGCAATCCAAGATTAATATTCTGGCAATTATATCACACTTTTAGCTGTTTGCCAGCTGCACATTGGTTTCCAGGGTGATGGTGATGAGGTGCTGGGACTTGTGCCTTTAAGAGGTGGGGCCAAGTGAAGGGTAATTAGGTGATGCAGGAATTGCCTTCAGAAGTGATTAATGCTGATCTGGAAGGGTAAGTTAGCCCTGTAAGAGTGGGTTTTTGTAAGGACAGCAAGCCTGACCTCTGAATCTCTCTCACTTCTGGGCTTACTTTGTGATTGCTCTCTTTCTCTTGTGTCCCCACTCTGAGGCCATGCATCATGTCATGACATAGACCGTTGATGCTGACCAAGTCAAGCAGATGCTGGCTCCAGAACTGTGTGTTAAATAATTTCTTTTTCTTTGTAAGCAGACTCAGATATTTTATTACTGCAATAAAAATGAACTAAAACACTCATTTTGCTGTTTAAATAATCCTTAATGTTTTTTCATATTTTAAATTTATAATTATTTCAGTTTTTTGAAACACCAAGATTGCACATTAATTTTCATACTACATAATGGAAGTAGTATAGAAGGGGTAAAAAGAATTTATTTGAATTCTGCCTCCACCACTCATATTGGTCAATACTGGTCAAATAATTTAGCTTTTATAAACCTTAGTTTCTTGATCTGTATGTAAAATAAGGAACACGTTGCCTGCTTTCTTAGATTGTTGAAGGAATTAAGTCATATCATTTGTTTAGTGCATGTAAGTAAGTGTACTTTCTTGTGTTACTTTCTTGTGTTACCACTTTTATAGTTTGCTATATTATTTCAGTTGCACTAAGATCATTTTAAATGGTGATTTTTTCATACAGTTTATATCTCACCACTTCCAGTTTTGTTATTCAGCATTTTGCTAAGCAAACTCTTTATGTTTTCATTTATTTCTAGGAATGTTCTAAATCCAGTGTCTCTTTGTATCTGTGATGATCATTATCCAGCTTTTCTGCATACCTCTATTTAATCAACGTTGGTTCTGTGTGACCACAAGTGCTTTCATTTTTTAAAATTTCATTCATGATAAAATCATAAAACTGAATCTGCTAAATGATTTGCAGAAAGCCTAATGCACTTTAAATGCATAATTCCTATACTTACTCAACTAAAAGTAAGTTAACAAGCAAGTCAAGATTTCTCTTATTTTTTAAATCAGGGATCAACTGGCTCTCCAGGCATTTTTACATATATGGATGAATCAGGTTTTATTTTTTTCCATTTTAAGTAAACAATATGCTGACTTATAAGTACTCACAAAAGTAAATTATGAAGCAAATTTTGGGCCCAGGTTATGAGAGTCACTTTTTCCCTGACTGGGACAGCTACTTGCTATTCCTTGAGGATGAGATAGGGTATTACGTATTGTTTTTTATGTCTCTGAAACTTTGAGGAACTAGCTGCACTCTTGTCTTAAACAAGTCAAGGTAACAATTAATCTTGCAGTATGGGCAATGAGAAGTATTAGTTTTAAACTTCAAAACCTTAAAACAGATGTTAGAAAATGTCAACTCTATAAACAATTGATTGCTAGCATAGAGGTTTTCCTGACACACATGAGTCAGTATATTTCCAGCATCATTGCAGTGATGACATTGTTAAGAGTAAATCTGCATTATTTATGGCTAAGGATACACTTGTACTTTTTATGTTTTTCTGCCATGCTCTGGGATAAATCAAGTCCTCTTATACTCTCAGTCAATGGAAGCCTTATTAGCTTTCAATCATCAATTCTTACTAAAGCAGCTAAGAAAAAAATGATGTGTGGTTCATAAAACAAAGAAGATTGTCTTTTTGAATTATTCATCTGTGTTTAAAATCATTATGTTGCAGTGGAACTAGTGTGGACTAGCTGGAGATTGCTGAGCCAAGAAACTGACGAAGTTTCTAGCAGTGAGGTGAACAGAGATTTACCAAAACATCATCATTTTCAGATCTCAGTATCTACTTTATGACCTGGACCAATTAGTTATGTGAGGAGGCAACAGATATAATGGCTCGACATTCTCATTCTCAGGATGATGGAGCATTATTTTTCATCATCCCATCCCTGCAATAGTCTAGAGTGAACATTGCCTTCCCTAAGATGTGGCCCGTTTCTCTCCAGAAGTGAAGAGAGACTAAGATAAAGGGAAACTGTCTTCATTGAAGGGATGAACTGAGACCATGAGTCAAAGAGTCCCAATCATAGCAATAATACTTAGTAATATTTATTATTGATTTTTGAGTCTACAGTGTGCCAGCATCCTTTAAGAAGAGTTCTGTTGCTATCTGCTTTCTGTATATAAGGAAACTAAAGCTTACAAAGCTTCAGAAATTTGCCCAAAGTTGGCTGTCTCCTTTGGTATGCAGAAGTTTCTCAATTTGATATGAGCCCATTTGTTGATTCTTCATGCTATTTTTTGTGCAATTGGGATTCTGTCC
>RJWM01044963.1:0-13016 GCA_004363535.1 Dasyprocta punctata | reverse complement strand
CATAATAGCTACCCCTGCTTTTTTCTGGGTTCCTGTTGCATGGAATATTGTTTTCCAGCCTTTGATTTTTAGTCTGTGAATTTCCTTTTGAGTGAAATGTGTTTCTTGTACACAGCATATTGTTGGATTTTGTTTCTTAACCCATTCTGCTAGTCTGTTTCTTTTTATTGGTGAGTTGAGACCATTTACATTGATTGATATAAGTGATATGTACCGGCTCATCCCTGTCATGATATCTTTCTTTTGTTGATTTTCTGTATTTTCTGTTTAATTACTTGCCCTGCTTAGCGGTTTCCTTTTGTTGTTGTTCTTAAGATTGTGGCTATCTTTGTCTCTTTCTAGAGTGTCTTTCAGTACTCTCTGTAGTGTTGGTTTGGTGGCCGTAAATTTCTTCAGTTGTTCTTTGTCATGAAAATATCTTAATTCTCCATCAATTTTTAAGGATAGTTTTGCAGGGTACATCAATCTGGGTTGAAAGTTATTTTCTTTCAGGGTTTGAAATACTTCACTCCAAGTTCTTCTTAACTTAAAAGTTTGTGTTGAGAAGTCTGCCGTGATTCTGATAGGCTTTCCTTCATATGTGATCTGTTTCTTTTCTCTGACAGCTTTTAGTATTTTGTTCTTGTGCTGTATATCTGATACCCTTATTATTATATGTCTGTGTGAGGATTTATTTTGGTTGTGGTTCATTGGAGTTCTGTATGCCTCAGTTACCTGTATTTCAGATTCTCTTCCCATGTTTGGAAAGTTTTCTGCTATTATTTCTGTGAATAGTCTTCACAGGTCATTAGTATTGACCCCTGCTTTTTCATTTATGCCTATTAATCTTATGTTATTTCTCTTGGCATCATCTTGCAGCTATTGAATTGTTGTTTCTTGGTTCCTTACTATTTTTAGGAGATCTTTTCTTTCGTGGCCATGGTCTCCCATGCTGTCTTCAAGATCTGAGATTCTATCTTCAGCTTCATTTAAGCGGTTTTTCAAACTTTCCATGGAGTTTTTCATTTCCTGCATTTCCCTTTGCATCTGTTTCATGCATTCTGCTTGTGTCTTATATTGTTCATTCAAAGTTTTGATCATTTTCTTAAGTTCTTCTATTTTTTTATCTTGCTCTTCTTTAGATACACACAACATTTCTTTAATAATGATTCTCATTTCATTTTTTAGCTGAGAGAATATTTCTGATTTGAATTTCTCTATGGCTTCATCAGACTGTTTCTTAATTGCATTTTCTATCATTTCAGAAAGTCCCTTTGTGTGACTCCCACTGTCCTCCATTTCAGTGTCTCTTGGGTTTGTTCTTTGTGGGCTGGGGGACAGAGACTGCCTCTTGGTCTTTCGTTTTGTCATTTTCTTCTAGAACCTATGTGACCCTGTGTCCTGCGAGGTTGACCGGGCGTTCCCCTGAGAGTCGCACCGATTCTTGGATCGCAGTGAATCACAGGACCCAGTCAAGCTGTGCCCTGTGCACAGCAAGGGAGGGCGGCCCCCTGGGGTGTGTGGGTGGAGCCTCTGCCTTAACTGGGTGGGGGGCCAAGGCCTCCTGGTCCCGGGGAGTTAGGCAGAGTACTCCAGAGTGACGCTGCCTGGAGCCCGGGTCTGTTTGCAAGTTCAGAACGACAACCACTTTGCCAGGGCAAGCCTGGGCAAGTCGCAGGCCTGCAGTGCCAGGAGAAACCTGGCTGGGCGGGGGTCGGCCAATTCTGGAATGGTGCACGCACAAGCGGCTCCACTGAAGTATGGAGCTCGCGCACGCTTGGTGCTCTGGTGTGGGGAGCGCAAGCTCTCTAAGTCCCTGCAGCTATGTTGGTCAGTCCCCGGTGAGCAGCTCTGGGGTTCTGGGCTGATCTGGGCTGGGCTGTGTACCTCTGTGTCCTGCAAGCCTGGCCGGGCGTTCCCGTGAGGGTCATGCCGATTCTTGGATCGCAGTGAATTGCGGGACCCGGTCGAGCTGGGCCCTGTGTGTAGCAAGGGACGGCGGCCTCCCGGGGTGGAGCCTCTGCCTTAACTGGGTGGGGGCCCAAGGCCTCCTGGTCCCGGGGAGTTAGGCAGAGTACCCCAGAATCTATGCCTTGATCTTTATAATTTCCTTCCTTGAACTAGATTTGCATTAGATATTTCTTGTTTTTCTAGGCCTGAATTAAGTAGGTTATTTATTTGGACTTTCTCTGTTTTTCTGATGTGGGTATTCACAACTATAAACTTCCATCTTAGTACTGCTTTTGTTGTGTCACATAGGTTCTGGTATGTTGTACTGGCATTATCACTTGATTCTAAAAACTATCTAATTTCTTCTTTGATTTCTTATGTGACCCATTGACTATTCAAGAGGTCACTGTTTAATTTCCAGTCGTTTGCATAATTTCTGTGGTTTCTTTTGTCATTGATTTCTAGTTTCATTGCACTATGACCTGATAATATGCATGGTAATTTTGATTATTTTGCATTTACTTAAGCATACTTTATGGGTATGTGGCCTGTTTTAGAGAAAGTTCTACATACTACTGAGAAGCATGTGTGTTCTTTTGCTGTTGGGTGGAATACTCTGTAGATATCTATTAAGGCCATTTGTTCAAAGGTTTGATTCAACTCTGATATCTTTGTCTAGTTGATCTATTTGTGATACTGGGATATTGAAGTCCCTTATTATAATTGTGCTGGTGTTTATCTGATTGTTTATGTCCATTAGTATTTCTTTTATGAGGTTGGATATGCCAATGTTTGGTACACATATGTTTATAATTGTTGTCTCTTTCTGTTTAATTATTCCCTTCACCAATATGTAGTAACCTTTGCCTCATTTGCTCAATTTTGGCTTGCAATCCATTCCTGCTTTTTCTCAGATTCCTGTTGCACTGAATATTATTTTCCTTCCTTTTATTTTTAATATGCATGTTTCCTTTATTAAATGTGTTTTTATAATGCATATCATTGAATTTTACTTCTTGATTTTTTCTGCCAGTCTGTGCCTTTTGATTGTGGAATTGAGACCATTCCCATTGAGAATTATTACTAAAAGGTATTTACTTTTTCCAGTTATTGCATTCTTTTCTGTTGCTGACTTCCTTTTATTCCTCTTTCTGCTTAACTGTTCACCCTGTCTGGTGTATCCAAATGACTTAATGGCTTTGTTGTCTTCATTGTCTGTTTCTAGAATATCCTTGAGAATTTTTTGTAGTGCTAGTTTGGTGGTCATGAATTTCTTGAGGTGTTCTTTGTCATGGAAACACCTTAATACTTAATTAATTTTGAAAAAAAGTTTTGCAGGATATATAAGTCTGGTTTGGAAGTTGTTATGTTTTCGGGTTTTAAATATTATACTTCAAGCCCTCCTAGCCTTTAAGGTCTGTATTGAGAAGTCTGCTGTAATTCTAATGGGCTTATCTTTATAAGTGATTTGTTGCTTTTTCCTAACAGCTTTTAAGACTCTGCTCCTGTGTTGGACTTCCAGGAACTTGATTGTGTGCAGAGGTTCTCTTTTGATTATGTCTATTTGAGGTTCTGAATGCTTCATTTATCTGTGTGATTAATTCTTTCCACATATTTGGAAAGTTTTCTGCTGTTATTTCTGTAAACAGGTTTTTTATACCCTTTGTGCTGTCTTCTGCTTTTTCAGTTATTCCAATTAATCTTAGATTAGTGTTCCTTGCATTATCTAGTAGCTGTTGGATCCACTTTTCATGTTCTCTTGTTTTTAAGATATTTGTGAGTCATTAGTCTTTGAAACCATCTCTGTCTTCTAATTCAGATATTCTATTTTCACATTGGGTACTTCCACTGCACACACTTTCAATATAATATTTATTCTCCAGATTTCTGTTTGGAACATTTTCATGGATTTTAATTCTTTACTAAACTGATCGTTCATGTTTTGTGTCATTTTGTTTAGCTCAGTTAGCTTTGTATTAGTTCTTCTGTAAGGTCCCTAATCATTTTTTTACATTCATTATTTGATTAGTTATATCGCTGTGAGCATGCTGAGCATTTTATTGACTTGTTTTTAATCTCCTCTACTAAGCTTTCAAATAATTGGGCTATGTAGCATTTTTTCTTCTCAATGCTTCATGGATTGGCTTTGGGGGAGTTAGAGATTAGGCAAGCATTTTGATACCCTGTTATCTCATGTTTTTAATGTTTGTTTGTTTGGTTGGTTGGTTTTGTTTTGTGGTTAGGTTTGCGGTCACTTATAGCAGAAAGACTTTGTTGCTAGTATGGAGAGTTAGAGAACTGATTATGGTGCATCCTGGTCAAGGCTAACTATAGTCTTTTGTGTCTGCCCCATGATTCAACCACCTCTGTTAATTTGGGAATGAGTGATACAGTATTCTTGGCCCAGCACCCAGTTCTCTGGAAATAGATCACAGTATTATTAGCATCACAAAGGTAATATGGGTATTGGCATGTAGAGAAAACCTATTAATAGCAACAACTATGCAATCCTGGCAATATCAAATAAATCAGCAATAGTAATATCATCTAAGACAAAATCTATATTTACATACCATAAGAACCAACAATGTATTTATTACCTTAACCTTAGAAAATAAATCTGTAATTGTAGTATAAACACTAAGACAAAACAAATATTGACATTCAGCAAGTATTTGCTAAATTTGATAACTATACTTCTACTGGTGATAGAAATAATTCAACAATAGTAACAGAGTTAATTATCTAACAATTAATAAAACTTAATAGTTATACTATTAAAGATATAGTGGGCTGGGAATGGAAGAAGGCAAGAAAAACATGTGAAAAATTAAGCAATGAAAAATGAAGAGGAGAGAAAATTGAGACCAAGGAGCCTTGCTTCTGGGGAGCCAGATTCCCCTCCCTATGAGCATGAGAGAGAGTCCAGATGGTTTCCTTCTTTTCTTTGTATTATGGACCATCTTTCCAACTTCTCTGTAGCTTCTACTTTTACTTTCAGCTCCTTTCAGTTCCTAGTGATCTACTTCTCTTTTTTTTTTTTCTTCATCAAGTTGTTATTTTCCAATGCCTGGATTCCAGATCTTGGAGAGGCTGAATTTTGCTGCCAATCAAGAGTCTTCCATTTTCAACCCTCAAAGCAGTTCTGTTTTAATTACAGGATGTGAGAGACCAGAATATGTTACTCCAAAATGTGAAAGATTGTTATTCTAAAGGCAATTAAGAAGAAAATGCAAGAAAGGTCCCTGTCTTCTCTCTATGTGCCTAAAAGCAGGACATAGATTTACAAAGACAAAAAATTAACTTGTGACCCGTCTGCACCAGGGAGAGCAAAAGCTAATCTTCAAACTTTAGACCCTTATTAGCATGGAGACAGTGCCAGAGGAATCTATACTAACAAGCTTTATCAATTACTTTCCACCCACCAGTTATTTGCCTTCTCCCAAGTTGCTAACCCTAGACTCAAAAGTCTCTTTTCTTTGTCTTATCACACCTATAAAAATATGATGTGCTTTTTCAAAGACACTATAGAAGCTGGAATTCACATATGAACATGATAACAAACTTCTGTTCATTTTTCACTTTTTAATCTGTCTTTTGTTATAGGGATCTCTTCCAGCTAAAAGCTTATGAGGGTTGAAGAAAAACTTATTTTTTTCCCCGAAAGGAACTTTGTTGAAGATTAAAAAGTAGAACCTTGGGTTCTGAAGAAAGTAAATGTAAAAAGAAGGCTCCTGAAGAACTATAGGATTGGAGTGTCCAGTCATCTCTATTTTGATTGAAGTTCTGACATGTGTATGTTCTTGTCCTCCAATTACATCACTGATCTCTGCAGGTCCTCAGATTCTTCCTCCCAGTTAGGTGATTACCATGGCAACCTCAATGAGTCCAACAATAGTTCACATCCCTTGCCCTGGATTAAGTGAAGATTAGTAATATTTTTAACACAATGAGCCAAAAAATGTACCATTTGAAATACAAGAGAAATGGCTTTGTTGAAAAATAAATAGGATTGCAGAGACTTATAAATAGTGTTAACATTGCTATTTTTAATTTGGAAACAATTCTTACTATAAATAAGTCAATTACCATTATTATCTATGCATTATGATAAAAGAAAATCATATGTGACATTCTTGGAGCCATTTCTAATTGTTATTTATGTTTTAAAGAAATAATAGATGCATATTTGAAAATGTTCAAATTTTCAGACTCTCCACTATAATTAGCCCAAATACGTATAGATGTGCAATATTTCACACTATTTCTTATTTTGCTTTGTTTTACATTACTTCCATTAAATCACAAGAAAGAAATCTCAGACAAACCCATAACCTAATATAAAATAACTACATGGAGGTAAAGCCTGAATTTCCCTTGGAAAATTAGCTTTCAGAATTAAAGTAAATGGAAAGACAATTTGTTAATCCCATTTCCTTATTAAACATTATGTTGATGACTTTTGCCATAATGACTTATCCCAAGATTTTCAACTAAAAACAAGAAAACAACAGAATTAGATACCAGTTGATGATAGTATGGATTGGTTCTCCCCAAACAATTCTTACTTCACCCCTTTTCCCTTGACTTTCTCTACAACAAATATTGAAAAGCCAGAGTTGATTTAACTTCTAGTGTTGTTAAAGCTGCACCATATGACATGTTCTTTCTGGTCATGGGACACAGGCAGAAATCTGTGATCAGTTCCTTTATCTAAATTATAAATAGGAGAAGCCTTTTGTTCTTCCTTCCCCTTCTGGCCTGGAACATAGAAATAATGCCTAGAGGCACAACCACCACCTTTCAACTCTGGAGAACAAAGTCACATTCTAACAATAGCCCAATAGGTAGCTAGAAAAGGTCTGGATCCCCAAATATGGTCCTGTTTGAGCCCTGGAGAATAGCTTGGACTGCCTTCCTTGCTTGGTATTTCTTGTTTTCATGAAAATAATAAAATTCTTACTTACACATTCACTGCTTTCTGAGTCTTCTGAGATTGTCTTCTGTTTGCAGCTAATTGTAACTGGTAAATAAGCAAAACAAAACAAGAACCTGGACATAATAATTCACACCTATAATCAGGAGGCTGAGGCAAAAGGATCACATTTTCAAGCCCAGCCTGGACAACTTAGCAAGACTTTCTCTCAAAAGTAAAATTAAAAAACATATTTGTGTAGTTCAGTGGTAGAATGCTTGCCTACCATGCAAGTAACCCAAGGTTTAATCTCTAGTACCTCAAGAAAAATAAACAAATGAAAAATAAGACAGGATTTACTTGCCATTTTCAACATTTGTTTGTTTGTTTGTTTGTTTGTTTTGTAGCAGCAGGGATCAAACTCACAATCTCACACCTGCCAGACAGGTGCTTAAGCCACTGAGCCAAACTCCTGGTCCTAGTTTTTTGAGTCAGGGTCGCCCTATGTAGCTCAGACCGGCCTTGCGCTTGTGTTGTAGCCTAAGCTGGCCTGGAACTCACTACACTCCTCCTACTTCAGCCTCCCAAGTGCTGGAATTAAAGGTGTGCGCCACCACGCCCAGCTCATTTACAACATTCTAGTGGTTCATGAACCAAAATATGGATCAGAATCACCTGGAAGATTTAAAATTTTTATTTCTGGGCTCCAGCTCCAGTGCATACAATTCAGTAGGTCTTTGATGTCTTACAGAAATTCTTTCTTTCTTTCTTTCTTTCTTTCTTTCTTTCTTTCTTTCTTCCTTTCTTTCCTGTGGTTCTGGGGATTGAACCTCAGCTTTGCAAGTGCTCTACCACTGAGCTACACCTCCAAGGCCCAAATTTCTTTTCTAACAAGTGTCCAAGTGATAGATATCTGCTATCGCTCCAGGGGCCTCACTTTAAGAACCACTGACTTACACAATAACATTTTATAACCTAATATAAAACATAACATTGTGTAACATAGCACAGCAGAGCAAACATAGTATGCATGACACAGCATAAACTAGCCACAATAACATGAACATCCTACTTTCCTACTCCTGTTGCTTTTTAAAAAATAAATTTCTGCCCTAGTTCTGATCTCTAGACCAAATATTCTTTAGTAATCGGCACTTCATGTGTGAAATAAGTTGCAAAAAGATCAGCAGATATTGTAGTTCTGCTCCTGCCTGAAGCTAAAAGATAGGGAAGGAGCCGTCTAGCACTTGCCAGGCTAGACTATTTGCTATGTCATTTCCTGGCATATAATTATGCTGCTTGCTGACAACTATTATACTTTCTGTCCTTCTGTAAATTGTAAATGACAGTTTGGAAGCTGTTGGCTTAAAATTCTAGAAAAGAAACCTTTACAAAGAGAAGCAAGGATAAAATCATGGTCAATTTAAAGTGGTTGCTGATAAGCTGGCCCTGAGAAGCATCCTCAAGTTAGCATGCTGTGAAAGAAATAGAATTTCCTGTCTCTTCTTCTTCCCCACCTCCACTCCTGCCATCTAGTCTCAAAGCATGTGATCCACTGAAAAATCCAAATTTCATTGGAACGAGTTGGAAAGTGTAATGCTTAGAAGCTTTTCTGTCTCTGCTAGAAAAACACATGGTTGAATTTTACACATGAGGTAGAAAAAAAGTTCTACTATGGTCACATGCTGCCTTATGTCCACAGCCTGCTCCCTCTCCTACCAAAAAATGACATACCTCAAAGACCCATTGAAAAAGAGCCATTTTTTTGAAAACAGCATGTCTGCCACCTTCCATGCCTAATATTTAGTCTGCTCTGGCCCTCTCCCAGGAACTAGTCAAAAAGATTCCTCTGTCCTAATAGCTATATGATTTAAGCTATGCTTTGCTAACTTCCTAAGAGAGATAGACCCACCTACTGCATCAATGGCTCCTTCCCTCCATCCATGGCTCCAATATGTCAGTGAGTGGAACAAGATGGCTGACCTGAGTTTAATGACCAAACCTGGTCAGATTTCATAGAAATACACATTATAGGACCAAAGCAAAGCTCATTAATCCTCATGGGAATGACATCCAAAACTTTGACTTTTTTTTTAACCATTGCCCAATGTATTGAATTAACAACCTCATGCTTACAGAATACATTTTCATGGCTGCCTATTGTCCTTCAAACATTTGCAGACCCAAGAGTATGCCAATAGTTCTGGAACCTTTTCCACACACAATTTTGCCTTTCACAAGTTTTAATCCTTCACTTTTCCCATGAGAAACCTGAGAATAAGGACCAATCCAGGAACTTGATTCCTACAACCATGAAAAAAGGAAGCCTGACTATTGTTCCAGTTGGTTGTAGATTTTGGCATTATCCACATGGTGCTGGTTTTAGGTGCATGCAGAATGGAAGAGTTGTGAGGTCAGGAAGGCTTCCACCCAGATTTCAGAAGAAAGCCTAGAAGGCCAGGCAGTGTGCCCCTGAGAGAGCAGTGTGTGAAGCTGTGAATGTGAAGCCGAAGGTGCAGTGGAGGCCCCAGAAGGTCGGAAATTCAAGAATGTGGATCTTCTGAAGAAAGTTGCAAGAAGTGACCAAAGCCAGCCCAAAAGAGAAAGTATCAGAGCTATAACCACTCACAGTGCCATACAAATGCAGCCACCCAAGTACTTTGGAGTTTATATCTTGCCATAGATTGCCTCCAATTCTGGACGTGGAACTGTGAAACTTAATGTTTGCCCTGCTGGATTTGGACTTGCTTTGGTCCTATTCCTTTATATGCCCCTATTGGGAATGGGAATGTTTGCCTCATACCATCATATTTTGGGAGTATTTAACTTTCTTTTCATTTGCGCAAGGGACTCACAGGTAAGAGTTTGCTTTAAATTTTGGAGGAGACTTTGACCTTGGACTTTACAGCAATACTGAAACTGTTAGGACTTTTGCAACTCTTAGAGATGGACTAGATGTCTTTTGTATAAAGAAATTCACCTGAGTCTTTTGGGAGTCAGGGTCAGAATGTTATGGCTTGTGTCTAGATGTCCCCCCAAAGTTTCATGAGATCATAGGTGGGGAGTTTCAAAGGTAGCTGGTTTAGGGTATGTGAATATGAATTAAGTGTGTGATACTGGGATTAAGGGTATGGATAATGGAAGCCCCAACCTGGGTGTGGCTGGCACCAATCAATAGGTTTATAGCCTGGATGGAATATAAAGGGAGAGAAAGAAGGCAGGCTGGCTCATTCCACTTGCTGATTTCTGCCATGCCACCCTGCTCTCCAGCCAGTTGATTATGGACTGAAACCTCTGCAAAATGTGAGCTGAAGTAAATCTTTCCTCCTTTGACTTTGGGTGCTATGTATTTTGTCTCAGCAAAGAAAAAAGTAACTAATACAATGTTCAAACCAATTTAACCAAGTAATTAACACATTTTCTTGTTGTTGTCTTGTTGAGACAGGGTCTTGTTATTTAATTTAGACTGGGCTTGAACTTATTATGTAGCCCAGGCTGTCCTCGAACTGGCAGTGATTCTCTTGCCTCAGTCTTCAAGTTGCTAGAATTACAAGTGTGCCCCACCATGCCTAGCAAGACTTTTTTTTTTTTATTGACTGAAGTTTAGGTGTTATTCCCAGGTGGGTTAATTTCCTATTTGTACTGAAACTAGTATTACACTCTAGTTGAGTATCTGGGCCATCACAGCTGTAGTAGTCAGGATACGCAAGTAACAGATTAACTCCCAGTCTCAGTGGCTTCATTCAACAGAAGTATGGTTTTTCTCAAACTTCAGGTCTAACAGGGATTGATGGCATTCTGCTCCATCAAGAAATCAGGGATTCAAGTTGATGGAGGTGTCACCATTTGTGAGGCCATGATCTTCATACAAGATTTCTAGAATTACTGCAACGGAAGAGAGAGTAGAAAAGTAACACAAAGACCCTTGTGACCAATCCTGGAAGTGGTATAGTTATCTGCTGCCCATATCATAATTCATGTTTCTAAGAAGTCTCTGTACTGCTTGTAATGGTCTTACATTTGCAATGCTAAGAAACAACTGTAAAGGAGCTTGTAAAAAGACTGCATTACAGAGTTCACAATTGGGTACAGAATTCAATTCACTAAGAAAAACACAGGCTACAACACATCTTTTAAGAAGCATGCTTTGATTCATGTCTTTAAGAGGTCTCTGTATACCACTCAGTCCCAGCCTAAGTGCACAGGTGGCTGAGAAATGGAGAACTCATGCAATGTCAGTTCAGCAGATACACTGCTACAGAGAGCCACTCCATCCCTTCAAGCCCTTCTCATAGGCAGTTGCTGCCCCATACCCCTAAGGTCCTGCTCAGAAGCTGCAGCACTAAAGGACTTCCTCAAAGTTCTCTCTAAGTAAACAAATCTAGCTCCATTTTACAGTGTGATTCAGTGAAGACAGAATGTCCCCTTTGTCCCTGGAGGGTACAAAACAGGCAGAACTTCTGTCTCAGCCATAAACAGACATAAATAGTCCTTTTTCTCCTGGGTTAGATGTTGGCTTTTCAATATAAAATGGAACTTTTTCTTATGAAATTGCCTATTTTTCCTGATTGTTCATTTAAGAAAAGATCCTCCTTGATTTCCCAGAAGAATTAACTGGCTCTATAAAGTATAAAAAGTAAATATTTTTGGCTTTGCAGGCTATTCAATATCTTGCAGTTATTCAATTCTACCTTTTGCAGCCCTAGAGCAGCCAGAAGTAAATAAATGGACATGACTGTGTTCCAATAAAACTTTATTTACAAAAATAAGCATTGAACCATATTTGACTTGCAGACCATAAATTGCTGCCCTCTGGCCTATCAGAGAGTAGGTGCTCAAATAAACACTGATTAAGGAGATGGATTTTTAGAGGCTGGAATTTCAAGAAGTTAAATAAGTACTTGTGTGAACTTTCATTTCCTTTGCTGTTCATCTGTTCTCTTTCAGACAGCTTTATAGAAGCCCAAACTGACATATCGGCCCCACAGAACCTCCCTGGATAATGAGGGTCTAGGCACCATGAGATCATGCCATGGGACCCCATTAAGAGAATTAGCCCAGATGAAGAAAAGCAGTAAAAATGTCCCAGACTAGAATTTGTGAGAGATCAGGAATCCCAGTTAAAAACTCAAGAACAAAGGTACGGTGTGCCCAGTTTAGTAATTGTTTTTATGCACTCTTGTACAAACTCCTAAAATGTCACTTAGGGAGGAAATCTTGCTAATTAAACAATGAAACATCCTAGCCCATAAAATGCATCCCAATCTCAAGAGGTGTTAAAATGTGTGGGAAAAAAATGAGCGCCAGAGATATGATGAAATAACATAATGAATGTAATGAATACATCTTTCCAGAAAACAAACCAAAGTACTATACATAGGTTGCCTTTACATCCTGACACTTTCTGCAAATATTTTTATGCAATAATCTTGCATCCATTTAAAGTAGCTCATTATCCTCTTTGCTCTCTGCCCTCCTAATTATATGAACTACTTTTAGTTTCTTGGATGCTCCATTCTCTCCCCACCCCAAATACTTTGTACATGCTATTGCTTATCCTGGGCCACCAGGCCCTTTCTTTCTTTCTTTTTTCTTTTTTAATTTAAGCCAAGAAAAATAAAGGAAAAAAAAAGACATATACAACAAAGACAACAAGCAAAAGAGACAAACAAACGACTAGAGTAAATACACAACAGTAACACTGCAGGCTTACAAAACCGGATGATAGAAACTTGACAATGGTTGCAACTTTGCGTATCATTATCCCCAAAACGGTTACTTACATTAACAGATATAGACATGAAAAATTGATCTAATCATATGAGTATTAATTGTTCTTTCTCAATAATGAATACATTCAGCAGCGTGTTCATTCTAGTTATCTTGCATATACATATACACAGGTCCATATCCCTTCCTCTTCCCTTTTCTCTTTCCGCCCTTTCCCTTCCCAGTCACTTCCGCTCCTTGAGCTGTTTTCACCCCCATGTAGTATTTATTATAGATTCTGGATCATATATACTTTTCCGTTTCTTACACTAGGGATACAATACGGTATTTACACATGTGGGTTTGATTTATCTCACTTATGAGTATGGTCTCAAGTCGTGACCATTTACTTACAAAAGTCTCAATGCACTCTTTCTTTTTTTTTTTTTTTTTTTTTTTTTTT